>PVIC010047449.1:0-13872 GCA_004025085.1 Thryonomys swinderianus | reverse complement strand
TAGAAGATGAAATGATTTGGGCCTTGCCCTCAAACCTGCCATGTTTTACTGGGGAGAAAGACACTGGCGAACGTGATGCTGCCACTACCGGTTACATACCCTCAGCTCACGACTCTTCTTCAGGTTACAGAACCCCCATCAGGCTCATGTGCCAATTTGCTCAGTTTTAAATGATAAATTGTGATTAATGCAAGATGGTTTTGGTGACCTGCTTCTCCTTCACCAGGGATTGGTAAAAGTGTGGTCATATGCACAGTTGTGGCCAGTGAGACACAGGAGAAAGTCTGAGGTGCTATCCGGAAGCCAGCTTCTGCTTAGATAGAAAGGGAGCCCTGTTGCCCGCACTCCTACCTCTTAGGACCACATCCTGTGAAGACAGGATGCTTGGAGCCATGGACGCCATCTTGCCACTCTCAGGAGAAACATCACAGACAAATGGAGGGTGATAATAAGGAAAACTCCTGGACCCATATGGCCTTGTTAATCTACTTCCTGTGGCCTAGAACTCTCTGAATTCCTTGATACATGAGATAATTAAATGTCTCCATTCTTTTAAACTGTTCTTAGGCATTCTGGTTTTGCAGTCTAAAGCATCCTAACTTACACAACCTATAAATTTGTAAAAAATAAATGAAGAGAATATAGAAGTTAAAAAAGGTAATATTCAGGGTGAGAAGCATTGGAGCTGAGACTGAATACATGGTGGCCTGGTACTGCAAAAAACTAAATGAAACGAAACAAAAAACAAAACATGGTGGGGTCAAACCATGATGATTTATTTGATATGCTAAGAGACTGAGCTGTGTTCTGTAGGGGCAGATGATAAGGAGCTCTGTTTTAGTGATTTTCGTATCATGGCACCCACAGCTCTAAGGAGTCACGTTCTGTAGAAGTTGTGGTCCGTGATCGGGTGGCTCTAAGGCAGGGCAGCATGGAAGAAGGAGGTGGCACATGGCATAGTAGGCTGGAGGCAGGAGGCTGGAGGCAGGGAGAGAGAACGAGAGAAGAGGAAGTAAATGCACCCTTTCAGGCCACCCCCAGTATCTCACTTCCTCCAGCTAATCCGCTGCTGAGTATCACACCCCGATGATCCAGTCACCTCCAGACCCCACCTATGAGCACATCAGGGTTTGGGAAGACATCTGGGTATAAACCACAACAGGAGACTGGACAGAAAATGCAGCTGTAGTGGTTGCACTAGCGTTTAGAAAGAGCAATTCTTCCAAGAATAAATTTTGGAATGTGCTTTTGTGTCTAAGTCAGGGTGAGTCATACAACAGTCAGGCAGGAGACAGCAAAAGCTCGAACTAAGGAACAATGAGGAGTCAGCATGACTCAGAGGAACCAGATATAGACCCAGTTTAAGTCTGAAGGCCCAAGAAGCAGGAGAACTGATGGTACAAGTTCCAGCCTGAGTTTTGATCCAAAGACACCATATCCTACTCATAGACTTCGAGGAAGAGAGAGGTATTTTGCCCTTACTCAGTCCTCAGTTCAGGCAATGAGTGTGTGTGGGGGGGCCCCACAATGTTAATCTCATTCAGAAAACCCGCGCAGACGTACCCAGAATAATGTTTGACCAAATATTCTGTCACTCCATGGCCCAATCAAATTAACACACAGACTTAACTGTTGAGGAAGTGAATGGAGAACTACATCCGTGAATAAGACAGACAAATTGCTCTACCCTTCTGGACTTTCTACATAAATGGAGAGAGACAAACAACATTAAAATGTAGTGAGGAACAGGGTTTCTTCTTGGCTTTGGCAAGTGGGTTATATGGTGAACTGCTATCACCTGAGGTAAAGAAGAGGAGGGTCAGTCTCCGGACCCCTCCCCTTGCCCATCTGTACTTCCTCCCTCCAGGTTCCTCTGCTGTTATATTCTTCTGTGTTCTCCAGAGGCTGCCAGGCTCTGTTGTATCATTTCAGTTTGTTATTAGTGAGAGACTGGAGGTTTTTTTTTTTTTTTGAGGCAGTGTCTTGCTTTGTAGTTCAGGCTGGCCCTGAGCTCACTATGTAGCCTGGGCAAACCTCGAATTCAGTAGTCCTCCTGCCTCTGCCTCCTGAGTGTTGGGATGACAGGTGTGAGCCTCCACGCCTGGTTGAACTACTTTTAATTAAAAAAAAAATGACCATGTGCCACAGGAGCATTCATGTGGTGTATTCCATGGTGAAGTTACAAAGCAAAAGCATAGACTCAAAGGCATCTGTGAGAACCCAGCCTCTGCATGGGTATTTGACTTCCATTATTTTTAATTTAAAAAAGTTTTTATTAGTATATGTTTATAGTAAATAATGAACACCTTCATAATGGGGGTTGGTACATATGCATAACACATCCTGAATTTTTCTCCTGTGTTTCAAAGAATGGGTAAGAAGGACTTTAGAACATAAGTGGGAGGAGGGACGATTTCGCAGGGCAGGAGTTTAGGGCCTTATTTGTACGCAGGACTCTCCTCAGGAAGCAGTAGAAAATATGAATGTGTGTGCCGCCGCCTCTGGAGATTTTGAATGACTTGGTTTGGGGTGAAGCCTAGGTATCAACAGTTTTAGAACTGTTTCCAGAGTGCCTAGTTGGCAGCTTCAATTAAGAGGCCTTGTTCCAGGGTAGAGGCTCCGGGAAACAAGGATGCGGGGGAGCACGAAGGCAGGGAGTTTGCCTGAGCGGTGACGCCAGACTCCTGCGGGGAGTGCGTGTGTGCCTCTGTGTGCGTACAGGTTTGCATACGTGTGTGCCTGCATCATGAGAGCAAACGAGCAGGGACCAGATTGCGAATGCCTTAAGGGCCAAGGTTAGAATGTCAGAAAACCACAGAAGGATTTTGAACGAGGAATGGCATAATCAGAGAGATCATTTAGAAATTAATTGACTTTAGAGCTTCGGCAGAATTAAAACTGCTGGCACACAGCACTAGGCCAGTGTGCCCTAGATTTTAAAAGGTGTGCAGACAGCTCACGCGGAGTGTCGAAGTGTAGATTTTATGCAAGAGGTCACAGGTAAGACCCGAAATTCTGCATTTCTCACCCGCTTCCCATGAGGCTCGGGCTGCTGACCTCAGGCCCCGCGCAGCAGGAAGGCACAGCGGCTCGGACGCGTGGCATGTTGCACAGGGAGGATCTTGCGCCACAGAAACCGAAACCGAAACAAAAACAACCCCAACAATTCTCCCTGGTTATTTTCTAAAATATTTTGTAAGCTCAAAACAGGGTGCCTAGTTGTTTTATTTACTCCCCAGTGCTTTGCGTGGTGGGAGGGGTACTCAATATATATTTACTAAGTGAATCTTTCTTGCAATGAACACACTCAGCCCGCTGCGTTCTGGCTCTGCTAAGGCGACCACTGTCACACTGTCCTGTTCTTTTCCTCTGTTCCTCTGCAAAAGAATCTGCTCTCATTTTCTTCGTGTTGTCTCTGCCTAAGATCTCTTCTGGTTCTTTTTAAATATCGTCATTTAGGGAGTTCCTAAAGCATTTGTAGAGTTCTGGTAACTTTAGTATTTCTTCTTTCAGACTCTGTACAAGTTCATTACTTTTTATTGAATTTTGCAAAAACAGCCATTCTTCTATAAAAGAGCTAATCAAGTGTGCATGTCTGACACACACACACTTACATAAATATATATTCTGTCCGAACGGCATAGATTTTAGTTTTCAAGGAAAAAAGATACAGTATTTCTCAGTTGGATATGTCTAGATGAAATACATTTTCAAATATTTTGTACTAACTTCTAGACTTTAATACCCAGCAATCTATCCCTCATTATGTTAAATGCATTTAAAAAAATATCCTGTGCAAAATCCACAGATGACTCTCTGGCATACAAAATGGGCTCGTCCCCATAAAAATGCAAATGAACTGTGTGCAAATGTAGGCCTTGAGCATTTGTATAGAAAATAAAAAAAGGTTTCTAACTGAGCCCGAAGGAGCTCTCCTTACAAAGAGCTGATCAGCCAGCACAGTAATGGCCCTGGATCTACGACAGAGTTTTTCTCCGAAGATACTTCCTGAGTATTTAAGAAGAAATTCAAAAGTTTTTAATCGGAAAGTAGTCTGCTTCACAAGAATGAAAGACCTGTTAGGTCTTTGCAGAGCCAGTAGGCCACATCCTTTCGGTCTTAGATTGCATGGGCATTGTCAGTTTGCTGAATGAGAGGAGAAATCGTGCAGTAATTGGATCAAACTCTGAGATGATCAGTGAACAAAGAGAAGTAATTATTGAAGCATCGGCAAGTACAACTTCTTTGCCTTCGGCGCTCTCTTATCAGGGCTGCTGGGGCTTGCGTGCGTGTGGTTGTGTTAGAAAACCTGGTTTAGGACAGTCACACGTGGCGGTAAGTGGTTGGCAGAGAGAAGTTACAGTCATTTTTTGCCTTTGCAGTAAAAGTAGGTTTATGCCAGATGTCTATTCTTGTTTTAAAAGCCTTATGTGAGTGACATGTATGTAATTGTATTTAACTCTCCTTTATAGTGTTCAGTGAGTGAAAAGCAAACACATGTATTCTGGTAAAACTCCTAATCATACTTTTCACTATATTTCTAAAAAAAATATTTTGTCATTTAGTAAAGCTTTTTTTCTGATATTTCTAATCATTACAGTAGCTTATTCAGCTCTAGATCTTGCTGAGGTTTGCTAAAGTGGAAGGAAAGAAAGGGTGTATAAGTTACCAGGTTCAGGTACCCCAGAAGGCAGCTGATTTGTTCTTGTTGGGGAGAGGACTTTTTTCCTGTTGAGGTTCTTCAGGGCCTCTCTCTCTCTCTCTCTCATTCTCTCTCCGTCTTTTCTCTGTTTTCTTTCTCCAACAACTCAGTATTTAATAATTCTCTACTTTTCCTGTTTGTTATTTCCAAACTTTGTACCCACCAATATTGTTTTAAAATGATCTTTTTTTTTTGAGACAGGGTCTCGCTTTGTAGTTCAGGCTGGCTCTGAGCTCACTATGTAGCCCAGGCAAGCCTCGAACTCAGCAATTCGCCTGTCTCTGCCTCCCGAGTGCTGGGATTACAGGCGTGAGCCACCACGCCTGGCACTGTGGTATGTGGTATTGATTGCTGGTGGCCGTGAGTCACCATGCCCAGCACTGTATGTGGTCACACCGGGATCAAACTCAGGACCTTGTGCTTGTGAGGAGGTGCCAGAACCACTGAGCTAAATCTCCGGCCCTAAAATGATTCTTGTATAAGCAAAAGACCAGAGACCCACTGTACATGAAATTTTACTCTGTATAGCAGTTTGCCTGAGTCTTTCTGATGTGGTACAGTTTGCCAGGTGGACAGGTTCTATGTTAACATAAGCTCTGATGTCTGAGCCACTCTGACAGTAAGAACGGATGACTTTTCGTTTTCTCTTTTAACCTGACCTCCTAGTCTTTCTCCTCTCTACCAGTATTTGTCTCAAGCAAAATGGCATGTTGGGAGATGAGTTTAGAAAAATCTTAAGGGGCAGCGGTATCCCATTTCTTCTCTGGGATAGGGTTCTAGGAGGAGGAGGAGGAGGAGAAGATGTATGTCTTGGTTATGACAGACTCACCCAACAAGGCTGGGAAATGACAGAAATAGTGCCTTACCCACAGCACCACGCTGACTGAAGAAGGGAAATAACAGGACCGACAGAACCATGTAGATAGGATTAGGGAAGGTCCACAGGAAAACGAGTAAGGGAGGCCCGAGTGGGCACAGGTCAGATGGCTCAAGTGTTACCCTTGGTGTTCATCCGGAGGCCCTGCTCCTCTGGAAATCTCAACAGAAACCGAGAAGAGCGACTGGGACCCTGGATTGATGGAGATTAATTTTCTACATTCCTGCAAGAAAGAGAAATTACATTAAGCAATTGAAAAATAAAGAGAGAGTAACACTTTCACACACTCAAGTTTTTAGATGAAGATTCATATGGACTTTATTAATAGATTGAGAAAAGTGTGGTTTACAGATAAAAGCTGCCATCCTCTTTTTAAATCCACCTGTGATGTAAGCTTTTTTGTTTTGTTTAGGTTTATTTTTTTTTCCTCTCTGTGGCTTACTTATAATTTTTAATCTATTTCTTTGAATATAAAATTAGATGACTTCTCTTTTTTTTAAGTAGGGAGAGATAAGTTATATCAAAAAATAAAGTAACCAGAAGTTCTGTGTCTTGGTAAATAGCCTGGCAAAGAAAACATCCTCAATAGTTGCCAAGATGGTCAGCCCTGCAGTCGCATGGCTGAGAGTGCTGTATGTGCCAGTGTGAAGAAATCTGAGAAAGACCTGGAGCCTTTCTAACCCATGTAAGAACATACAGAGAAGCTTCTCCTCAACAGGGATGATATGAATTTTGTAGAATATTCAGGCTCAAGGTTCCGTAACTGACCACCCTTGGCTCCTGGCCCAGTTAGGGCATCTTCGTGTTATGCTATGAGGCTGGTCAGAGGTTTGCTTTGAGCTGGACTGGTAAAACTTTATTCTTCAAAGGCTTTTGTTATTGTTGAAATTTGTCACAGATCTTTATTACAACTGTCACCTACTAAGAATTCAGTCTCCCAGGGCATTAACTGCTATCCATCCAACAAGTATGTTTGGGCTGTAAGGAAAGACAGTAAAGTGGGTCAAAACTTGAAAACCAATTGAAGGAAGGGAGCGTGAAAAGATCCCAAGACTATCACTGTCTAATCTGTCAATGCTAGTGAACGGTAAATGCAGGTGTAGATCCTTTTCCTGATAAATAGCATGGAAAATCAGTTAAGGTCCCAAAAATTTTGTGATTATAAAAAGAGAAATGTCTGGAAAATATAGTGTTCCCTAGTGTGAAAGGGGTCTAGAGGAGTGGAGCAGGCCGTCTCTTGCTGAGGCGCAGACAGCGCACACTAACTCTGAATTTCCACCTGGGGAGAGGCAGAAGCGTGTCCAGAGGGGCGGGCAGCGCGCCTGAGTTAGAAACGCCTGCGTAGAGCTGACTTCCGGTCTGGCCGGCTGCCGGAGGCTTAGATTTCCTGCGGAGGACCCTGAGAAGGCAGCCTCTTGGAACAGAGTCATAAGGAGGAAGATACGGGCAGTGGGCAGGAGGGCCTTGAATTCCACACAGTGAGTCTGTCCTGGGGAGGAGCCTGCAGGTGCCGCTGGGGTTTTGGCCTTCTGTAGGCTACGAAAGCGGAGGAGTTCAGTGGACGCCAGCTCTCCACGAGGTACCTGTTTCTATTAAGTAAACTTAACTCTCATTTACTCTCTATTTTCTTTTTATTTTCTTTCAAACTAATTTTATTTGGTATGCACTAATACATATTTACGTGGCATAATGTGGGATTTTAATACAAGTATACAACATGTTAGTCAGGGTAACTGGCATATCTGTCACTCGGATATATTTCATTTGCCTGTGTGTGGGACATTAAACGTCATCTCTGCTAGCTCGTTTGAAATATTCAGTGTGTGGATATCCGTAGTTATCCTCCTGTGAGGATAGCATTTGGAGTTATTCTTCTCAGTCAACTGCATCCCTATATCTAGTAATCATTTTCTCTTTATCCTCCCTTTTCTTCTAAAAATATCTTTACTGTGTAAATTTAAGGAGTGTTTTGATACACCTGGCTTGAAATACCTACACATAACGAAATTATTGCTACATTCAAGTGAATTAGCACATCCATCATTTGTGTGTTTACTGTTCTGTGGTAAGAATACCTAGAATTAGGCCAGGGATTTAGCTCAGGTGGTGCCGCACCTACCTTGGAAGCACAAGGGCCCGAGTTTGACTCTCTAGTACAGTAAAAACACACAAAAAACCCCTACAAAACCCAAAAATCTTTCTTGGTAAATAATACAATAGCACAATACAACACTATCAACAATAGCCCTTTTGTTGTTTGTTGTTTCTGTAGACTTATTCAACTTTGTACTTTTTGACCTGTATCTTTCCATTCCTCTGACCCCGTAAACTGCCAGTTTACTGTCTGCTTCTATTTAGTTGACTTCTGAAAATTCCACATATAAATAAGTATTTTTCCTTCTGTGCTTGGCTTATTTCACGTAGCATAATATCCTGTAGCTTCATCTGTATTGTCACAAAAGGCCAGAATCTCCTTCGTAAGGGTGAATAGGGGCTCCTCTATCCTCATCCTCTGCTGCGTGGTCCAGTTCTCACCCACAATGGAGAAGAATCTGTCTCTTTACCTATATCCTCTTACCACATCCTCAGTGTTTATCCACTAATAATCTCATACTAATTTTTTCTGGTTTGGTGTATGGTGTAGTCAAATCAAGTATTTATCAATTTTATTTCTTTCTAAGAAAAACAAAACAAAGTAAAATAAACCGTCAACAACAGACCCTCTTATGAATTGGGTTTCAATCAAATCAGTTTCAAAAGGCAACATATCTATCTACTTATTCCTTCTAATTAGTGATTCAAAGACAAAAATAAATGACAGATAGTGAAATTCTTCGTATCTCTGTGAAAGAACACAAAGAAAACTCCTCCTTCTTGGAACATGTTGTGGCTTAACTGCACTTATGAGTCAGTCCTCTGAGTTAGAATGTGAGCTTTGAAAGTCTAGGCAGTGTCTTTCATTTACCCTTGAGATTTCTTAACGTCAAAATGAAGGCAACACACCTTTCACCTGTGTGTGTGGTTCTTTGCTGTGCAGCCCACCCAGACTCTTCTCCTGGGGCAGATGGCTGGAGGGCAGCATCCAGCACACAGGGCTCCTCGTGTTTTTAGAGAACAGAGAACATCTGATGCTCAGCTAAAACACTGCAGCTGGAAACTGCATCTTGTAAAGCTTGATTGAAGATGACTGGGAGCAGAGGTCAAAGTTTCTCTCTCCCTTTTTTTTTTTTTTGCCCGAGTGTGGAAGGCAGGGGAGAACTAGAACAGTTTGTGAGAACTTTGGAGCTTTAGAATCATATTGAATGATTTGCTCAAGAGGTACGAATCCCATAGGACTCCTCTCCCCTTAATGATATGTCTCAAGCTCTTCTTCAGTTCTAAGCCTTCATAGAGAACAATAATGAATACTGATTTCATTTTTTTTCTTTTTTTTTTTTGAGACAGGATCTCGCTTTGTAGTTCTGGCTGGCCCTGAGCTCACTATGTAGCCCAGGCAAGCCTTGAACTCGGCAATCCTCCTGCCTCTGCCTCCTGAGTGCTGGGATGACAGGTGTGAGCCACCATGCCCGGCTTATTTCATTTTTTTTTTTTAACACTGAGCAGTTTGGGTTTTGTATGTGTTATCCTTGAACATTAATATAGATCTCAATGACATTCTAAATTATTGGGGCTGAGAATTTCAGTATTTCAGACTGGTTAAGCATGGTACAGCACTCAAAGATACTTGGATCATCAACCTACCAATTAAATGGCCTGGGAAGACTGTGTAAAATTATAGGGATCAGGAGTAAGGAAATTACAAATACTTTTTTGTGGGGGTACCAGGGATTGAACTTGGCACCTTGTGCTTGCCAGGGAGGCATGGTGCCACTGACCTATGTCCCAGGCCAAGGAAATTATGAATACAAAAAAAGGCTCAATATTTTCCCTGGAGACAGATGTGAAATTGGTTTGTTTTTTGAATTTATCAGGATAAAATAACAACAAATTTAGAGACACTTGTCTGTATTGTTACATTCTGTCATAGGAGATGGATAACATTGATATTTATGGGAATAATATTCATTTGGACATTTTACGTAGGAGAAAAAGATATCGCTGCACAAAGCCTTATCAAGGGAAAGGTAGGTGGGAGGGACAAATTACGCTGTGACGAGCACCTCAGCCTGATTCTGGTCCAGATGTTTTATTTCCTCCGATGCCCCTGTTTAATGAGTAGCAGATTCCACATAGTCACAGATGTGAGTCAGTAAAATGATGATGATGAAACCATTACAGGGTATAATTGTTTTAGTTTTTACAGTTATTTTTTTCTTCTTCTTCTCTAATGGCTGATCATGCATTCCCATCCCAAATAAAATTTGTGCATCTGGGAGAAGCAGCGGCATGTTGTGTTTGGTAATGGTTACCTTTGAGATTATTTGTCTTAAATAATTTTTTTTTCTGGTTACTCTGTGTAAACTTGAAGCTGCTAAATGAAATAAAATGGAAAATAGGGAGAAAAGTCTTTTTTAAAAAGGAACTAAGGGATAAAAGAAGAGAGGGTGTAGGACAACGTTAATGAAAGAATTGAGATGTGTTGTGTACACACACCAGCTTCCCACATGGAACGTGATTATTATGTACTGTGAATATGTACTAATAAAAAAATAAAAATTGAAAAAGTGATTAACCCCCCCGTAACAAAAACAGAAACCCATATTTAGATCGACGACATTTCCCATATAAAAAATGAATTGTTAGGTGGAAATTGTGTTGGAACAACTTCCAAGATAGAAACATTCACTTCCTGTTGTTAAAGAAGAAAAGCAGACATGTTTGATTGTAGGTTAGCATTTTAAATATGAGCAACTACCATTATAATGATCATTAGCTACTTTTGAACCATTTGTCTTAGTTGGCTGAAGTGTGCTTTTATTTCTCTCTTACCCTGGTGCGTTTTTCCCTTTTATCCAGTCCTCACCAAGGCATCAGGCTTATTCCAGCTGTTTCCAAGAGAGCAATTAGTTGTTTCATAAATTTGTTTATTACAAAAAGTATAATTTTATTCCATCTAATGAAATGCAAAGGTTCAAATAAGCAAAGTGTATTCTTACTATCCATAATCATTTATGTAGAAATCATCTAGATTTCTGTAGAATTTCATTTTTCCTTTATTAAGATGTGCTAAGCTGAATCTTTGCCTTAGTACAGAATTTGTTATAATAGCAGTTATGCCTTAGATTAAATGCAAATATTTTTTGTAGCTTGTATTATTTCGTTACCTTTGATATATTAGCCAGTATCTTTCTTTCTGTAAGTAGGCTGTACTGGTTGTTAAAACAAAATTGCTTACAGTTAATCAACTGTAGGTACATGTTTGACTTTCGGATTCCATTGAGCATCTGAATTAAATATTTTATTAAATAATTTTTATTTAAAATTGGCAAAAGATAATCATACATATTTGGGGGTTGTAGTATGATGTTTTGATACAGGTACACTATATTGCATAATAATCAACTCAGAGTAATTATCAGAAAAATTCTTTCAACTTCCATGTCACATGGGGCTGTTAGGAGGAGCAGTAGAACTACTTCTAGAGATGGTTGTGGAGACCATTTGTGAGACTGAGTACTCAACTCCATGTGGTGAAAAGTATAGAATAACTTGGTAATGTTCTCTCAATTATCTGTCCTTCCCCTTTTTCTTCCCCAGAACTTTTTTTTTTCCTTTATTCCTGTTTCCTGCAGTTGGAATCCTCAAAAGAATATTGGGTTAAAAACTTTAGTCACTCACTCCTTTACGGAAAAGGGAACAAAGGCAGTTGCTTTTTGGTCTTTAGTAACAGGGTAAGGGAACCAGTTGCCCTTGTTCACCATAAATGACATCGTCTTAGTCTTTATCATGTATTAACCAATTCATTTCTAGTCATCTGACAAGGACAGCTACAGCTGCTTTCAGAGGACATAAGTCAGTACCCAATGGAAAAATCATGTAGTGGAACACTGTCTGAACTTAAAATTTTTTAAAGTTCAAAGCATTAGTGAACACAGACTGGTGATGCTTTTATTGGTGACAGACAGAAGAGTTTTAGAATTATATAGAAGCAACATTTCAAGAAGCAAAAAGCGTTTTGTATGTTGGGGATTTTTATGTTCCTGCATTATAGAATACAAGTTTTGGAGCTCTTCAAACTTCCTTGAATAAAGTGCTTTCTTTTAAATGCTAGTCGTTTTCAGGAGATGAAGGCTGAAATCTTGTCTGAGAGAGTTTAAGCACTCTTAAGTGGGTGGTGGTGACTTCAGGTGGAAACAGCTATTTTGACCTTTCTACTTTTTGTTGGTTGAAGCTCAGAATCAACAGCTGTAGTAAATTTTCACACTGAAAAAAAATCTTTGCTTTCTCAGAGCCATTGAATAAGAAAGAAAGGAATACACAAAGCAAAATGAATTAAGGTAGCTTTAATTATATTAAGAGCTAAAACATGTCATAATTTATTATTAATTTATATGTAACTAATACTAGTAAGGAAATAATATATTTTCTAATTTGAATTTTTAAAACCAATTGCAATTTAGACTAATGTACATCTTTCCTAGGTGTGCTCATTTGGTAAAAATTGATTTTTATTTTGTAATTCCTACTTTATTAACTATTAAGGGGAAGCACATCCTAAGACATCTAAGCATAGTGTAGAATATTTCCTGATAATGGAGAAAACCTGACTCTTTGGCAAGGTGGGTTATTAGGTTAAGCGAGTGGACTTGTCATTTTTGGTTCAGCCCAAATGATGGTAAATGTAAAGTATATAGGGTTTAAAAAGGCAGAACCCTGCAATCATCATACCTATATTGAATTACACCTAATTAAATTCTTTAATTAAAGTGAACACCACTTTAATGCTCTGAGAAGGATGACAGAGGCAGTCTCTGTTAGTTAACTGATCATTTTAAGAGCACTGATTCTTGAAGAAGCCTTGATAGTACTTAGGAAGCTTGTGAACTGTTTTGTGGGCATGAACTTGAGTTCAGGAATGAGGTTCTATTAGGTTTTTATTGCTGTGTAACAATGTAGCTGATTAAAGTGACACAAATGAGGTTCACAATTGTGTAGGTCAGGGGTTTAGGTGGCTTCTTGGCTTACAAATCTGGAAACACAGGATTGGCTCTCTGGGCTCTAATCTGTATACTCTAAGGAAGAATCTTATTTCAATTTCACTGAACTGTTTGCCAAACCCTTTAGTTCCTTGTGGTGTACATTTGAAGTCCTGGCTCCTGGCTGTCTGTGTCAGGGTTGGGGTCCTCTTCACAATAGTGACTGTGCCTGTCTTTCTCATACTTGCAATACATCAGGCTTCTGTTCTACCTTCTTTACCACCAGCTAGACAGATCTCGCTCCTTTGACATGTTCACCTGGTCAGGTCAGGCTCATTTGGATGAACTTTCAATTTAAAGGGAACTATTCCCTGTCACGACATATAGAATTGACACCCAGTCCCATCCACAGCCTAGTGATTAGAGTGTGGCATCTTAGGAGCTGTGCACAGACATTCTGCTGACCATAGTGCTTTTGTCATTTGGGCTGGGTCAAGATACAAAAGTTTAATTTAAAATTAACTCCTGTCTTTACCTTTTTACTTTTCTTCTCATTCAATCACATTGTCTGCCTTTTCCTACTTCCCTAGAGTATAGATGTGGTTGGATGCAAATCAGAGATTGTCTATGACGCTTTCTGGTTTTTGCTTTGAAGATATAAATCAAGAAGATAGAAGTTACCAGCTGTAAAACAGAGTATTGTCCTTAAAAAGAGAGATAGGAGGAACTGCCTCATGCTAGAGCTTCTCAGCTGAGCAGCAGATGGGTGTGAAGAAGCAGAGGTCTGGCACCCAGGCAGTGCAGTCAGGAGATAGCCAGCTCTTTGAGCTGAAACTGAGGAATGGTTCCTGGGCAGAGGTCTGTAGTGATCGTCCCAAAGAAGTGTCCCAGAAATGCCACCGAGGGAGGCACAAATTCACAGAACTTGTTTTTTCCTTAGTGCATATCAGTTACACAGTGTAATGAGTTTCACTGTGGCATTTTCATACATGTATATACAATCTGGTCATTTCTGCACCCTGTAGTACCTTTCTTTACCATTCCTATTTGCCTTTCCCAATACCTTTTTTATTTTCCAACAGTCTCCAAGTCAAGGAGCTTTAAGGACTGAGGCTAGTGATCCTCTAGTATTTGTAAATAAGACTTTTCCATTTTCTGTGTTAATAAAGAAAAATAATGTTTTACACAGTTGGTCAACTAAAACTATCAACGCTAAT
>PVIC010047448.1:0-13870 GCA_004025085.1 Thryonomys swinderianus | reverse complement strand
TGTGATGAGGGGAAGGAATAAATATGATACAGAAAGAAAATAAAAGAACATGTATAAAGGGGGGAGGAGGGGGGAGTGGGTAGGGATATGGGTAAAAATGAGAATTAACTTGTGGCATATACTGGTACAAATTTCCCAATGTTATATGTGATTTTGAGATGTATATAAATTGTACCAATAAAGAATTCAATTTAAAAAAGATGATTAAGCCAGGTCTAGGAAGTAAGAATAAACATATTGAAGAACAGTAAGAAACCTGGGCTAATCGGAGTAAAAGATGTGTGTGGAGAGAGAAAACAGATACTAGTTCTTAGACAGGATGGGGTCTGCTCAAGGAGGATCTTAAAATTCATGGACTAAAGGATGGTAAATTTGAGCTGAGCCATGAAAATTTCAAAACGCAGGGTGTGCTGGGAACTGCGGAGCCCAGAGCCACAGGCCTGTGAGGACTGTGTAAACTGGCCCTTGACCTGTGATCTAAATGCAGCTTTAAGGAAATTCTCAACTATTTTACACTGATGCAATCAGCAGTACTGTGTGCAAGTGTTCATTTTATTTAAAGCAAAGCTTTTCATTCGTACTTTCCATTGAAATTTAAAGGTGTATGCGGCTCCAGTTGAAATAATCCTTAGCAGTAATACACAAAACAATGACACAAGAAGAAAAGGAAAGAGAGAAAAAGGCTTAACATTCTCCATGGTTATTTGGCCCCATGATTCATCTGTTCTTCGGCACTACAAAGCCAGTTCTGCACTGCCAGTACTGAGAGAAATTTAGAGAAAATTTGTAGTAAAAACCATGTTGTTAGCACATACATCATTGTATCAGCCTTCACAGAGTCAGTCTTCTTCCCAACATTCCTTCCTTTTAAGCAACAAGAACATGGCCGGGCGTGGTGGCTCACGCCTGTCATCCCAGCACTCGGGAAGCAGAGACAGGAGGATTGCTGAGTTCGAAGTTTGCCTGGGCTACATAGTGAGCTCAGGGCCAGCCTGAACTACAAAGCGAGACCCTGCCTCAAAAAAAAAAAAAAATTGTAAACAAGAACACGGCTAGCACTCTGAATGGAGAAACTGACGAACGAGTTCAACTTCTCTGAGAGGCTACAGGGCTGTGCTTCAGGGGGTGGCGAACTGGCCTGAGATATGGGCCTTTTGACTGAATCTCCAACTCTAGGATTTGCAACAACGGGTAATGGATTTCATGATATGACCTTTGGTTACTTTAAAAAAATAACCGGCGCATATTTTAGTAACTGAGGTTCTTATCTTTATGAATATTAATAACCAAAGTAACATTTTCCTTTCTCATTTATATTAACCACTTAGCCTTAAGGGGACAATGAAAGAACCGTAAACTCCATCCACCCACTCTCATGCTACCCCTGTTCCCACTTCCCTTTGCCACACTTAAGAGATATTTTAGTTTCCTGTAAATTTCCTTCTGCTTGCCATTATAGCTCAATTGGAATTCCATCCTGGGTAAATTCAGAGTTGCTCCTGAGGAGCATTTTCAATTCTTTTTCTTTTTCTTTTTTTTTTTTTTTTTTTTCCAGACAGGATCTCGCTTTGTAGTTCAGGCTGGCCCTGAGCTCACTATGTAGCCCAGGCAAGCCTCGAACTCAGCAATCCTCCCGTCTCTGCCTCCCGAGTGCTGGGAAGACAGGCGTGAGCCACCATGCCCGGCAAGGAGGAGCATTTTCAATCCCAAGCAGGACTAGACTTTCACAAAAGACCTGTGTCACTTTGGGGAATTCAGAATGGGCCGATAACTCCCCAAAGATCTAAAAGAACTCAGGAGAAAACATTGGAGCAGGAGGTCTGGCTCTGTGTTTCCTGAAATCAGATACTATGCTCAGCTCTCTTGGTCTTCAGCACTAACTTTGGTAAAACCTTAAAACAGAAGATGGTAAGAAACAGAAGATGGTAGTCTGGAAAAATTTTGCCTAATGCAATGATTCTAAAAAATCTGTATGATTTTTCCTGTGGATCTCTCTACTTAGTATTCTTCAGGGTCTGTTTATCAGCCAAATACAAGCTCATGTGTGTCTTCTGCCTAAAAGCTGCAATTAGAAGATTTATGTATTTTAAGTCAATAAAGGAACAGTTGAGCATTCAGATCTGGAAAATAAAATATCTGCATAATGAAGGCTTGTCTTTCTGGAAGTCCCTGGACAGCCTTCGTTGTGTTGTGACAGTTGCATTCCCTGGAGGTCAGTCGTCATTACAAATTTAAAGTGACTTTTACAAGAACTCAATTAAGAGCAAACTGAGAACAAGTTAGCGCACATGTAGTTCATGCATTTACCTGTTGACATAAGTAGCAGAGCAGTGAACGGCAATGTGCAATTTCACAAGATTCAGCATTGTGTAGTCATTAGTGGCTCAAGTAGCTGAGCAGATGCAAGTAGAAATTAATGATAAATTGCTCATTTGGAGAAGGCTTCATGAGTTCTTCACTCACTTCTACTCTAGGACTTAGAATGTGCTGATTCTTGTATCCAAATGTATTTTAGTCATTTCACTGAGTACTTGTGTATGGATAGAGGAGAAAACAACCTGCTTGGCCCTCAGAACTGACAGAACAATATAGTATCTGTAGCTAACGTATTTGTTAAAAATTATCCACATACTGGGAAATAAATTTTCAAACTAAGTATCTTTTACAAATCTGATTCCCCCATTGTGTATAATACCAATGTGAAGTATTCTATGGGGGAAAAGAACCAATGAGTGAATTTTTTCCTGATCTTGGAATGAGGGAGACAGTTTGGTTCTTACCTTGCCCTTTACTGTTCGTTCCAAGTGTTTTCAGAATTGGCAATACTTACTACAAATTAGCCGATACTATCTTGTTATTCCTCTACCACTGCTGCAAGAAAGGAATTGAACTCCAAGCCTGGCAATGTTGATACTTTTATTAGCACAGGGAGAAGACACTTGAATAATTGCTTGCTTAAATGATTGAATAAAGTTAGGTATGTAGGCTTCTGTTAAACATATGTATACACACACACACACACACACATATATATATGTGTGTGTGTGTATATACATACATATGTATATATAATGTTGGCTTTGTAATATTAGAAATAGATCTGCTTTATATCAATCTCATTATGCAATATTCTAATATAATTAACTGTAAAATAATTAAATTATATGGAGAAAAGCTGATATATAAAATTTCTTTTTGAAGATGAAAGCAGGAAGTATCAAGGAGGTTTCCCTAATATTCATGGCTCGCTGCTTCTGCTTTTTATCTTCCTTGGTCATGGAACAAATTGCAGCTGGAGAACAGAAGATGAAAGAGTGTGACTCCCTGAAAAGCTAACCCAGAAATGAGGAGTCGGAACATCACAAGCACTGCTGCGGAACACTGTGCCTACTCCAGCCTGCTGAAGGGAAACACAATGCCCGAACACATGTCCTTAGTATATTGGAGGCAAGTTGCTCCATAATTTACACAGATTTGAATACTAGCATAAACTAAAAATTCTCTAGCTTTTGTCAGTTACAGTGATGGCATACCAAAAGTTACAATTTGCATTCAGAATAATTTGATTGCTAAATACAAATCATAGCATTTTATCTAAACTTCCAATCTTGAGAAATATTCAACCTAGGTCACGTAATCTTTGCAGGATATAGAAAAACTGAAGTGAGAACTCCTAGCTTTCTCTGTCTGCATTATAGAATGCAGTTGCTTTTTTCTTATGTTTGCCTTCCTCTCAACTAGAGAAGAAAGCATTCCCTTTGAAAAACCATTTGCTTATTCTTCCTATGCTTTTTTTTCTTTATGAAGGAAACCTCTGAACAATGGCATTTCCTAAAGATGAAGTTATTAAATATTTGGTAACTGTTGATTTGATGAATGAAGTAATTAGGCCAGGTACTAGGATAAGGAGAGATGTGGATAGCATCATTTCTGTGTTCGAGGTGTTAACTTTATGGTGAGGAGAGAGACATGCAGATGAGCAGTTAATCATAAGGAAATGTAATGTCTTGAGAAAGACACAGAAAAAAATGCATCAGCAGCACAGTGAATGAACACTTAATTTTGATTTGGATCAAAAGGGATGTTTCTAGGTGAGTTAAAGTTAGTGAGGTCATTAAAGTGTATTAGCATCTTGATATTTTCTTTAAAACTTCCAATTGTAAATATTCCCCATTATGGAACTGGGTAACAGAACTGTAAAATAAAACCAAGGGCATACCTTATATTACTTGTGTTTTTACTTTACTTCTAAGTATTATATTGACCAACAGGAACAAACACAGTAAGCGTGGTTTGGTGGTAATAGTTAGACATAGGTGTATTTTGTGTTTGGTTTTGTGAGTAGTGTTAACTTCTACCAATGTGATTATCCATAGTGGCGGTTTCATTCATACATTAATACACATTGATTGGCATGCTTACTTAATGGGCCAACTCACACAGCCCTTCATCCAGAAGATAGAATTTGACTTGCTTTTTCACACCCCTGCTTTTTTTCTTTCTTTGATGTGCTGTATGTCGTCATGATTTAGCTCATGCCTTACTATCCTCCCAGCTCATCAAAGAGCAGCCCATTAATACCCTTTCCTGGTTCTTTTTCATTGTCCTAAATGCTCAAATTTCAAACACCCCACAGCGAGTTCCTTATTCTCTTTTCTTTGCTCTCTACAAATTCAAAATCACTATAATTTCAGGCTGTAAACTTAACTATCATGTAGGTGCTACCTCCTTCCAAAGCTGACCTTTCTTTTGAACTCCATACTCAGAGGGACATCGTCTACTTGACGTTTCTTCTGATCCAAAGATTAACTCGGATGTTCTTGGCAAAACTGTTTCTTCACCTCAGCAAATGACAGGACCTTTCACCCAGCTACTCGAAGAACTGTGTCACCAACTTTCTTGCCCTTTCTTGTCACTAGGCTCACCTAGTACATCAGCAAATACGTTGGTTCTACCATAACAATGGGTTCCAAGCTATACAGTCACCTAAGATTAGAAATCAATCTCAAAACTTCCACTTAAGTGATCAAAATTACTGCTTGCTCACTAGTTAGAGCAAACATCATATTAATTTAACTTTCAGTATCCTTATATTTGCCTGCATTTCAGTATCCTAAATGGGGCACTTTACTGGTGTTAGATCAGTCTTTGCAATCAAGCAATTACAGAGCAGATAAGTCAAAGATGGTACTGTGAAGTCCATTCCCAGGTTGGAAGGAAGTCCAAGAGCACTGCAAGTGAGAAGATCAAGGAACTGAATGGTAAGTTGGAAAGGATCATCGACATGGATCTTGAAGTTGCCAAGTTGATAAAAGACATGCAGCTACAGATTGACATAGGAAGTTGGATGCTGATATCTAACTCATTAAATGAATCAGATGGAAAACATTTGGTTTCGTGTATTTCTATGCACGTTCTTTCTCCACTTGTACTTTTCATAAATATCCCCTATTTATTCTGTTTCTGTGTATTGTTTCAGATGTAAGTCTGAAATGGTTCAGTTTCCTCCATTTTAAATTTACATTCGTAAAGACAGGAAGCAGATTGCTCAGGCTTTTCCTGTTTTGGTGGTAACTTTTTCTGTGTATGGCAGAACACATCACTTAATTCTTCAATCATATTTCAAGCTCTGATGTGTTTATCTCTATGAGAGAGATCACACACAAAATGACAAAATAATTATTCTCTGTGAGGAATGTGATCCTCATGTATTCCTAAAATAAACTCAATTTATTAAAAGAAGGAAATCCTGACTACTAGGAATGTATCTAAAAATTGTATGGAATGGCTTCCTTTATATGTGAAGGCTTTGAGAATGCTTCAAACATGGTGTACAAAGACTGGAATCTGTACACAGTGTGGCTGTATCCAAAACTGAAGAAGTCAAACAGCAAAGAAATGAACAGAATAAGCAGGTTATTTTAGAAATTCTTAGCAGTGTCATGTCCATATAGCACAACAAAGGAAAGCCAAACTGGTAGCATGTAAAATCATGCATTTATGTATACAATTTATAATCTATTTTATTTGTAAATTATTCCTCAGTAAATCTATAAAAGAAAACAAAAGCCATTATATACATAATTTTAGTTAGCGATCCCTGTTCCCTGATATCTAATTGTCCTTGATTTTTTTCTTCATTTATTCATTCTCCCAAAATTTATTAAGCATCCACTGTCTACTGTGCAGTGGAATATAATGAGATATACTTTCAGGAGAGAATAGTTAGAAACTCTGTACCTTTGGGAGCGAGGCCCTCTTTGCTTTCTCAAGACTCAGGCTGCATTAGCCAGCTCTTAACTCATAGGCCAGATCTGAATTGCTCTATCAATGATCTTGTGTCAGTTAGCTGTCCCTAGCAGGAAGAAAGAAAATGGCTAGCACATTTACTTCATAGAAAAATGAGAAAGACCAATTAAGTATAGGGGCAATGCTTTGATGATGAAAGCGGTTGCTAAGTGGTAAAGTATTGGGTGAGTATCCGAGTGGTGTGGGGACGATGTGGTGCTCAGTACCATGCCAAGAACTGAAAGGCATATCATATTGATTTAGAATTACAAAAAGGGCTTGCTGAGCATTCAGGTTTGAACTTTTTTTGATTTCCAGTAATGAACTACTGTATTATCAAGTGTACGACATCTAAGAAGGAAAACAAAGAAACATATACTGGATAAAAGCAGGACTTAAGTAACCAGAATAAATGAAGCATCACTCGTTCAGTATGGTAAGGAACACTAAATATAAAATGCCCTGCTTTCCAATGTTCAGAATGTAGACAAGGTAATATCCTCTACTCCAGTGGTTGGCGTTGAGTGAGTCATAAATAGTAGAACAAAAAATTGGAAGAACAGTCAAATACATAACAAAGATATTCTCAGGCTATTCTCAGAATTAGGTAAGGAAAAGGTTGAATGATTGAGAATGTTTTCTTGGAGAAGTACTATACAGATTTCTGCTCAGTAATGGAGAAAATAGGCAGAGGCAGATCATAGGATATTTCCACTTTTATTTGTTTGCTTTCTATTTATTTATGTTACTTGGTATGTGTTATGGTTGTTGGTCCCCAAAACCTAAATGTTAGGTTAAAGTTTTAAGCAAACATACCTGTGAATCGCATTATTACAGAATAGTATTTAAGCAGATGGTCTACTTGAGATTGTCCTAACACAATAGGGTAGGCATTCTTATTAAGAAGGTAAATTTACGGTAAGACAAGGTTCACATCTTGACCATTAAGGTAAATTTCAAGGTGATGATTCTATAAGAAATACAACTCCAAAAATCACTGGCAAACCACAGGAAGTGAGGGGAGGCCTGGAACAGGTTCGTTCTCACAGTTGTCAAGAAGAACCAACCCTGCCAACACCATGGTTTCAGAGTTCCAATAGCCCAAACTGTGGAATGGTACATTTCTCTTTTTTTAAAGTCATCCAGTGTGCTTGTTTGTTTTATCTCCAGCAAACTAACAGGCTGAGGAAGAGGAGACAGCCAACTAAATATATATGTAGGCATTTATTGTTCTTCTACCTGAGTCTGTGCCCACAAGCTGTAGAAGGTCAGGAAACTTTCTGTAAGAGTAAATAATTTAGCTTAACAGTAGTTAATGGTCTCAGTCATTAACTACTTAGCTCTGCTATTACAGCCCCAAAGCAGTAACGCAACATTTAATAAAAGACCATGGCTGTGTTCAAATAAAATTTTATTTGTGGACATTAAACTTTGAATTTCACATAATTTTTAAATGTTATGAAATAGGATTGGTTTGCTTTTTTTTTTATTTCAACCAATTCAAATGTAAAGACTTTTAAACTCACAGATTGGATTTTCTCTCCAACTTTTCTTGCCAACCTATAGTGTCAGGGAAATAAGGTAGGTTTTTTTTTTGTTTGTTTGTTTTGTTTTTTAGTCAAACAGACCCAGTTTTATCACTTCTTAGATGTGTGTCTTGATATATATATTTTACTTAAATGAGCCTGGTTTCTGTAATTGGAAAATAGAAATTATTATGACTTCTTTAATGGACATTTGCAGAAATAAGTAGCACCTAAAGGAAAGCTTATAGGAGGGCAACCTGCACAGTCACCACAACCTTCATTTGGAAGGGCCTAGCACTTGCTTTAATACCCTTGTGTCAGTTCCTTCCAATTCTTAATTTTGGATAGGTCTGGCATCTGTATTTTGTGCTGGGCTACACGAAATACGTAAACAGCTCTGGTTCCTAGTGCAGACCAAGTGGCCCACACAAATAGCTGTTTTTATGACTATGCATGAGAATTTGCCTTAAGAAGAGATTCATGAACAATTGATCTCCATCCTTGGTTACAGAGCCAGAAATAGCTTCCCTGGGAGAGGATGAAAATATTCTTCGTAAAAAAAAAAAAAAGCGTCAATTATTAGAAAGACAGTTATCCCAGGAGCAGATGAGCAGATGAAATGGGAAATAAAGACATAGTGGCTTAACTGTGCTACATGCCAATTAGTGACGGCCGAGAGAGAGCCAGTTCATGTGAAGGACCTAACTCTCATCTTGCAGTGAAATAACACTGGAAATGCACTGGCTTTGCAGGGGCATGTGCACAGAATGTTAAACAAATCCTTGCAGTCGGTCTTGCGGCAGGCTTTATTTTGAGCAGTGACATCAGAGCATTTATCCAAGCACTTGTTTAAATAGAAATGCAAAAAGAGGTGCATTGCGGTGGCTGCTGAGCAGTGTAAATCCTACATTGAAAGTGAAATCTGTGACTCTGAGGCTCTTTTATGAACACAGCACAGAGTGTGACCTACTATTAGTTTCTTTGCTCATTGTATGTGACCAAATGCGAAACCCCACAGCTCGAAGTGCATTCAGACAGTGACTGACTTTTTATTTCACTTTTCAGAACTGCTGATTAGGAAGGGACAAGTAGCATGGCATTCTTAAAACAAAAGTCATGCCACTTTCTTCTTTAGATCTGGAAGAACATTCTTATTGGTAAGAAAGCTCCCTTTGACAAATTTCCAGCATGTCTGGGTCTAGGTCAGATAGCATTTCAAAATACTTTGCCTGATGCAAGAGCTCCTCTTCCAGGCCCCTCAGCTAACTCTACCTCTCCTCGGCTACTGTGAGCTCTGAGAAGGACACAAATTGCAGAAAGTGAAGGACAGCCTGTCCTCAAAGTTTTTAACCAGTGACCATTCCACCAATACCATACTCTAAGTAGACATTTCAACCTTTTACTAGAACCATCTTGCTCAATAAGGCAAATAAGCAATGTTAAAATGAATTATAGTATTTACTAAGCAATTTACATGTATGATGATGTTACTAATGCACACACTCTATTGTACAATAGGATTAGCAAAAGCTTCCATCATCCTCTCACCGAGGCCCTGGCGGATCTCTGAGTTATGGATGTGCATAGCGTGATGCACTTAGAGTTGCAGAGTGTGCCCTACTTTGCTGGCTATCTTGAACCACATCTTGATTCTTTATTGAATTCTACTGGGCCAGGCTCCTTCCTTGTCTGCGCTTACTCAATAGCCAGTAAACCACAGTGAAGCCCTCTGCTTTCTCAGCCAATAATCTTGAGGGAGAAGCACACACCCTTTTAGCCAGCAAGCTTAGGAATTTTTGTTGGGCTCCTCCCGGCCCCTTGTGATTGTGCACCCAGCCACTGTGTTCTCCTTGGCACTTCCGGCAGGCACTGTTCAAGGACGGAGCGAGAAGGTGAAGATCGTATCAGTCATTTGGCTCCTTACTAGTCACTCTGGCAAAGACTTGGAGAAGAATTTGTGGCTATTGCCTGAAACCAGAGGAAATCATGCCATGCCCATTCCTAAACTCTGAGGGAGCAGAAGGTTGGCACATATCCTCTTTACTAAACGGTGTCCTGAGATTTCGAACGCTTTGTAAAAGGCCTGTCTTAGATTCTATATCCAGTGAGAAGCTCACCAGTTGGTTGGGAGTAAATACGTTTGCAAAGATTTTGTGGGTTTTTTTGTTTCTTTATTTGTTTTTTGTTTTTGTTTTTTTGAGACAGGGTCTTGCTTTGTAGTTCAGGCTGGCCCTGAGCTCACTATGTAGCCCAGGTAAGCCTCGAACTCAGCAATCCTCCTGCCTCTGCCTCCTGAGTGCTGGGATTACAGGCGTGAGCCACCACACCCGGCTAATTTTTTTTTTTAAACCAAAATGTATTTAACTCATTTCCCTTCCACTTAAATGAGAAATGTTCTTTCATCTGTGGCTTTAGGATTTGTTTCTTTGTTTCTTTTTGTTTTTTATAAAATCAAAGATTCATGACAAAGAAGTACAGTGCTTTTAGTTAGTGGTGAAGTTTTAGAAGAAAAGATGGAATGAGAAGTCATGACTAGGTGTGAACAGTGATTTTTGATACAGTGGTTGAAAATAGGCTCTGGGGAAGATGCCATCTGATCAGAGAGCTGAATGATGAGCAAAAGGATATTGTGAGTTCTGATGAGAGAACCTTCTAAATACAGAAAGAACGAGGGGAAAGGTCCTAGGCGGCAGCGAATCCTGGCTGCCTGAGAAACTACAATTCGGCTGGTGTCCATGAGACACAGCAAGGGGAAAGGTGTGTGAGATAAAGTTAGGGTTATAGCCGGGCGTGGTGGCTCATGCCTGTCATCCCAACACTCAGGAGGCAGAGACAGGAGGATTGCTGAGTTCCAGGCTTGCCTGGGCTACATAGTGAGCTCAGGGCCAGCCTGAACTACAAAGTGAGACCCTGTCTCAAAAAAAAAAATAGGGTTATAGACAGAGATCCAATAATACATAGACCTGAAATCTCTGCTAAGGGCTTTGGATTTGATTTTCAGTGCAATAGGAGGCAGTTCAGAGTGTTAATGGAGGAGCTGGCATTGTCTGATTTATGGTTTCAAAATATCATCCTCTCTGCTCTGTTAAGAGAGGCAAGTGAGAGCTGAAGCTGAGGGACCAGTTAAGAAGCTGATGGGAAATAAAGTGCAAGAGACTTTGATAAGGGTGGTTTGTGGCTGAGCCAGTGACAAATGGCAGCACTTGAGATCAAATTTCAGGGTAGAGCTTCCTGATGAGTTAGCTATTGGAAGGATGCAGGATGGAGACAAAAAGTGAAATCGGGACCATTCTTGGTGAGTCGCCTAAGCAATAGAAAAGCAACTTGATCTCTCTGGTGAAATGAGAGCTACCACAGCCACCTCCTAGAATCACTTCTCCGTTGATTTAATATGTGTTGAAGTCTCCTTACAAGTGAAAAAGGTTGCTCTCGCTCTACATGTTCTATTTGTAATTGACACACGTAAAGCATCTACAAGTGTATCGTGGAACATTATTCCTGTTCTGCATATAGGGAAAGTGTCCACAAGAGTTTTTAGTTTCAATATCACGTGACAAGTGAGAGGTAGAGACAGAACCTAAAGGCAGGTCTACTTGCTGTGCCTTTAGGAAGTCTACATGCTTCCTGGTTAACTGCTTTTTTTTTTTTTTTTTTTTTTTTTGAGACAGGGTCTCACTTTGTAGTTCATGCTGGCTCTGAGCTCACTATGTAGCCCAGGCAAGCCTCGAACTCAGCAATCCTCCTGCCTCTGCCTCCTGAGTACTGGGATGACAGGCGTGAGCCACCACGCCTGGCTACTGCTATTTTGATACAAGGTAGACTGAATCCCAGAGACTTAGCACTGTCTTTAAGGACCTGCTAGACTGGGGACTCTGCTAAGTGAAACTCTCCATGCTTTATAGAGGGCAACATTCCCATAGTTTCTCTTGTAATTTTTTGAATCTCTTCCTGGGAGATGGAGTAAGAAAAAGGCATACCTGAAAAATAGTGCAGAAAATCCTGTGGCTTGTCAATATTTTTTTTGTTTGTTTTTCCTAATCCAATTTGAAACTAAATGTTACTAAATGGATGGGATCCCACAGGCAGTTTCGGTTGGAACACATAATGCCTCAAATGAGAAAATCCAAAGAAGTCACTGCTGCACTATCAGAATTACACAAATATTAAGGTAAGAAATATTTTGAAATTTGGGGAGAACAGAGTCTCCAGAGCCTGATGATGCAAAAACTAGGTTTCTATCTTTTTAGAGATAGAGATCTCCCTATGTATAAAGGTTAATGTGAAATTTAAAGGACGTATAAAGAGTGTGTGACAAGGTCCAGTCAAGCAAACCGATCTTGGATTAAAGAGAAGAAACAAGGTTGGTATTTTTAGTGACACCAGTATTCCTCTAATATATTCTCTGAAACACATCAGCCCTTTTTTTTTAACTTTTACTAAATGTTTCCATCTTCTAGGCTGTAAAGACAAATGATACCAATCCGCACAGAAACTATCATTACAGAGAATTGGGAGGGTCTGAAAGCTCTTCAGTATCCACATTCTCTCTTCTACCTCCCAGTGAGACCAACCTAAAGGGACCTTCTCTTTCTCCTTCACAGCACCCACTGTCACAGGCTTTCCTGAGGACTGTCACCTTGTCATCCATGCACAATCTCCCTCGCTGACGTCCCTATGCTGCAGAGTTTCTCCTCTGCGGTTCGCTGACGTGACACAGGCCTAGGCGAGAGCATTCGCTCAGCTGCTAATGGGAAGGCATCTGGATCAGCCGTCCTGAGTATCAGCTCCCGATTTGTTCATCAGTAAAGTACTGCAGATGCCTGATTGGCCTGCTTGCCTTAGCCTTACAAATATGAAAGACAAGTGTAATGAAAGGATGCTTTTCCTTAGAGTAACAACCCACAAACGAGAGTTGAAGCTGCCTTAGTGGAGATATTAAATCTACTAGAACATTTGCTGCAGGTAGCAATTTGTGCTTTTTTGGTGTCCTTTTGGGGCAATCAACTTGGCACAATGATGGCAAGTGATCATTTCAGGGCAGAAATAACATCGCACCAGAAGATTCAACAAGATTGCCTTGTTATTACATTGTTTTTTTTTTTTTTCTAAAAATGAAATACTGTAATTTAAAAGTCTACTTAGCTGCAATTTGGAGCTGTGTTAAAGAAATATCACATAGTTAAATTAAATCACCCCTCAGGAAGTAAATTTAACTAAGATACCGTAAAATGGGGGATAATATAGCATCAAATTCTTTGGCTAATCAAAATTTTAATATAAAGAAAATGTAAAGCCATCTGTGTTGGAAACTGTCTGGGATCCCAGTACTAAGGAGACTGACAAGGGAGGAAAGAGAGTTTCAAGCCAGTCTGAAGCACATGGTGAGTTCAATGCCAGCCTGAATTACATGAGGAAAACCTCCCCCTCCACAGGAAATTTACACAATAGATGTATTCTATAACCAGTTTAAATATTAGCTGTTTAGATAATTTCTAATATAGACTTAGAATTTTATAGAAACTTGTAAATGATTTTTGGCATACAGGGCTGTAGTGACTAGGTAGAGATGAATGGCTTTTGGGAAGACTGTAGCTTTTGAATGGGTTTGGTATTTGGATTTGTATCATAAAATGGAATTTCAGTGCAGTGGTTTCTTCACAATCTCTCATTTCTTTTTAGATTTGAATCTTTATTGTTACATTATATACACATCACGATCACACTCAACATTGAGAATTTGTACCAATACATGACACAACTTAATTCCCATTTTTTCCCATCCCCCTGCCCAACTCACAACCCTCCCACCCCCCATATATATATAACCTTTTTTTTTAACCATCACATTTTTTCTTTATCTACTTGACAAAAACAGGCCAGTGAAGTGAAGAGGTCTGAAAGCTATGGCTTCCCACTGACCTCACTGACTCTACTTTAGATCTTGAGATCTCAATTCCACTTCTCTTAAAATAAAGATGAAGAGCTGGGCATGGTGGCTCACACCTGTAATCCCAGCACTCAGGAGGCAGAGGCAGGAGGATTGCTGAGTTCCAGGC
>PVIC010047446.1:0-13876 GCA_004025085.1 Thryonomys swinderianus | reverse complement strand
AGAGAGAGAGAGAGAGAGAGAGAGAGAGAAGGGTTTGGCCACAGTTCCTTGAAGAAAACTCCTTGAAGTGAAGAGTGACAGGAAACAGGAAGGTCAGATGTTGACCCTGGAGGTTCACACTTTTTTTTTTTTTTTTGAGACAGGGTCTCACTTTGTAGTTCAGGCTGGCTCTGAGTTCACTATGTAGCCCAGGCAAGCCTCGAACTCAGCAATCCTCCTGTCTCTGCCTCCAGAGTGCTGGGATTACAGGCGTGAGCCACCACACCCGGCTTGGAGGTTCACACTTTATGACTTCTCAGTGTTGCTCACCATGTCCTCAGAGCAATGGACAAAATTATAAAGTACCAGAAATACCTCATAACCACCCTTACCCCCATCAATATGTGATTCTAGATTTAAAACAGCTGTGTAGCATCTGTATGTTCTCTACTTCCCATAATAAACTCTTCATTGTTCTTCTTAAAATGTCCAAGAATGTCCACAAGATTTAACCCACTTTTAGTGTGCCTGTATGTAGGTGACTATGTACACAGTCTCAATCACTTAAATATTCCAACTCTGATCTTTCCATGTGTCTTCTGTCTTCCAAACAAATGTCTCAGGATTCCAGAGGTATTTCTTATATCTCTCTTGCCTTTTGATGAAAGCATACGTGGTCAAGATAAAAATTCTAAATCTGTGCATTCCAGAGAGTAGCTATGCAGATATTAAAAATCTTTCTTTGGACCAGAGATTTAGCTCAAGTGGTACTGCGGAAGTACCTTGGAAGCACAAGGGGCAGAGTTCAATCCCTTGTACTAGAAAAAGAAGCTTTTTTTGGTAGAACAACAGACACCTCTCATGAACGCATCTGGTTTCCTGCCAACTTTGACTCTGACACCCATCTTATCTCTCAAAGTAGGAGATGGGCCGCCCCAGCAAGTCTGAGCTAAGAGACTCCTTTGTCCTGGATGCTACAAGATTGGAACAGAAACAGTTGTGGGTGGAGGATGGACCATGTTTGCTTGATTACTGGGGCCTTTTTTGTCTGCCTTCCGACTACACTAAAAATGTCTTCACATCTTGTCCCCTTTCACAGTGCCCTTCCACACACCTATCACCAACCTCATTACAAATCTTCTAAGCTTCTTCATTCCAAGTCATGAAAAAACCATTCAATTTATTTCTGCTATGAATGAATTACTATAGATTTCTATGTTAGGTTATCCGTATATCTCCTAGAAGGATTTGCCTAGCTACTGTCTTCACCAGGATGTAACACAGCACTCTGGCTAGTGCTAGCATACAATGCTGGCCCCACTACAGATGTGGCACTGATTTTCCTCCTTGGTCACTTAACCATGGAAATTCCACATGACACCATTAGTGTGTGATGGAGAAAGAAGAAAGCAGGAATGGATACTAGAGGCCACTGAGCTACCCACTCCTGCAGTTCATGTTTTCTAGGCCTGCAAGTCTTGATTTTGAACATGTAATTTTTTATATAACATTGGAATACTTCTTCAGAATTTTAATTTTATTATTCAAAGAGTTACAATACACAGTACCCATTTCATAATGGGAAATTCAGGCCTTAATGAACTTTTGTTTTTTCAAGCTTGTGTACTATGCCTGACAGTTGATAAACTGAGAGTCTTTGGATGTTTCTGTCTCTGCCATATGGTTTCTACAAGTCTTAATTTATTGTGCCTTCTTTCTTTATGTATTTTGTGATTTGGGATTCTGATTTTCTCAAAACTTTATCCAAGTATATTGATTGAGTCCTTAGTTAAAGGTTTACTTGTTCATTTATTTTTGTCTGAAATCTTGGCACTACAATCTTGGGTCAACTTTAAACTAAGTGATCAAATTGTTTTTGTTCTTGTTTTTGTTTTTCAAACCACACATATACTATGAATTCAGGGTCAGTTCGAGATTGTAAATTTTCAGTGTATTTCTTTTCTATACATGGAAGACCAAAGTTCAAAATGAGGCAATTTTCCTTAAGAATATCTGTTGAAGGAGAAGGAATGTGTGACTAGTTTGCTCTCATGTGTGTATGTCACACTTTCAAGACTAGGAAGCATGTGGAGCCGGAGGGTTAGGTCAGTGGTTCTGGTGCCTGCCTCGCAAGCGCAAGGTCCTAAATTCCATCCCTGGTAACTACATACAATGCTGGGTGTGGAGACTCACGCCCACCAGCCATCAATACCACATACCACGGTGCCGGGCATGGTAGCTCACGCCTGTAATCCCAGCACTTGGGAAGCAGAGACAGGAGGATTGCTGAGTTTGAGGCATGCCTGGGCTACATAGTGAGCTCAGAGCCAGCCTGAACTACAAAGCGAGACCTTGTCTCAAAAAAAAAAAAAAAAAAAGACTAGGAAGCATGTGGGGGTGTTCTATTAGGGTAGTTCCTCTCCTCTGCCTGGTGCTACCCTCCTCAAATCTATACCAACCAAAGTTCACATTCACTTGATTTAAGCAAATGTCTTCAAGACAAAAGCCAATTTCAGCTACTGCCTTCAGAGGCGCTTCTGCTTGCACTTGGCCTTGGTATTGCTGGCCTTGCTTTCATGAAAGGTCAACAATGCTTAAGACATTTTGTTGTATGTTTCAGTGAAGTTTTTTTTTTTTTTTTTCTTTTTGAGACAGGGTCTCGCTTTGTAGTTCAGGCTGGCCCTGAGTTCACTATGGTGCCCAGGCAAGCCGCCATGAACTCAGCAATCCTCCTGTCCCTGCCTCCCGAGTGCTGGGATTACAGGCGTGAGCCACCACATCCGGCATTTCAGTGAAGTTTTTTAAAAAATGTTTTCAAGGCTACCTGGGTTCTTAGACCAATATCTTTCTTGAAACACAGGTTTAGAACCAGTATTTTTCTCTAAATCTTAAGCTTTGTTGTAGGGGAGGGTGGGCAGCAGCGCAAGATAGAGGAGGAAACATTATCATCAAAGGATGAAAATACTGCTCAATTCTAAACCTAAAATACTGAAATGATGGCTTCTTTAAGTATGGGAGAGTCATGCTGCCCAGGCTTGGGCTCATTAAGCAGAGTAAACTGTTGAACCTATATAGCATTTGAGTATAGGGCTGTTTAGGTCACAGATGTGGAAGTGAGTCAGCGATGGTGAGCGTGGATTCAGAGATCAATGGAAAGTCACTTCATAGCATAATTCTGTCACTGACAATGTATTATTAGAGGTGAGTTCATTTAAGAAAGTTATCATGGGGCCGGAGGGTTAGCTCAGTGGTTCCGGCGCCTGCCTCGCAAGCACAAGGTCCTGAGTTTGATCCCTGGTAACCACATATAATGCTGGCCGTGGAGACACGCCCACCAACAATCAATACTGGATACCACAATGCCGGACGTGGTGGCTCACGCCTGTAATCCCAGCACTCGGGAGGCAAAGGCAGGAGGATTGCTGAGTTCGCGGCGGCTTGCCTGGGCACCATAGTGAGCTCAGGGCCAGCCTGAACTACAAAGTGAGACCCTGTCTCAAGAGCAAAAAAAAAGAAAGAAAGAAAGTTATCACTGACTAGCAAAAAAAAAACTGAGACTCTTTTCTTCACTTGTTACCTTAGCTATAGAATTAACAACTTCTTCCTAGGAATATGGAGGATTTTTAGTTCTCAGAATAGAAGAGGAACCTCAGAGGACTACAAGAGGACAAAGGGAAAAAAAAGCCCCATAAATGAAGAGGAACAGAGGCCTAAAAGATAAGAAATCAACAATTGAAGTCACAGAACTCAAGGAAGTTAAGATTTTCAAGGAAGGAATAAAATATGGCAGAAGTGCTACCCAGAGCAGAGCAAGATATAGGTAGAAAAACATCCCAAAATTTTCTAAAAGGTGGTTCATTGGTCACTTGGATCAGAGTCAATTCTATAGAATAATCAGAGCAAAAGCAACTTATGATGAGTTGGAGAGAGTCAGAGAAGCAGAGAAAATTATTGGCCAAGGGTAAATAATCTTCTGTTGGCAAAATTTACACCTAACAAAGGAAAAAAATAAGAAATTAATGAGAAGTAATATATAAAAATAGAATTAGAATTTTATGTTAAAATCTGGTGCTAATTGTATTGCAGGAGTAAGTAACCCTTGTAGATTTCTAGAATAAAAGGACCTTAATGATCATGAACAACAACAGCAGTAATATTCAAGTTCCTTCTGCAATAGCCATCAACTAGAACATCAACCCACAACTTGAAACTTGACGGGACAACTTATGCCACCTATAATGGTTCTGCTGGCTACAGAGTTCCTCCATGAACTAAGCCAATTTTGTCTACAATTTTTCTGCCCACTGCTCTATGCATCCATCCCACTTGATCTCCTCCCCTCTAAGTCCTACATGGCTCTCTCTAATCCCTTCAGCCTTCCGTTATTAATGTCCACTGTTCTCTCATCTTCACTGGGCGGTCTGGTCCTCTTGATCATCGCTGCAGATCTTTGCCACAGGCTACAGCAGAGACATCTCACCAGGCAGAACCCAAAATCCCATTGTGGTTTCCAGTGAAGAAAAGACAGACATGGATGGCAAGTGCATGAATTTTAATCAGGGTGATAACAGCAGCTCTGTTCCCAGAAAGTCTGAGAATTATGATGGTCAGCGTTCAGTGTGTCTTGGGCCAGCGTTTCCTGTAGGACTAGTCATTCTCTCCCTCTGAGACGGTGATGCTTATCCTCATGTAGGACGGGAGGCAGCATGGTTGATCATTCCTGCAGTAGTAGTAGGGCTTCTCATTCTTTTTGCAAGAGGGTCTACAGACTCCGGTGTTGCCCATGCACAGAAGACTGAAATGTTTTCCTGGCCAGAAAAATAACAATAATACTAATTAGTTTTCCACTTAGCAGTGGGAGCAGTAGGATGAGTTGGGGAGAACAGTAAACTCCTAAAAGGTGATGGCACCTTCTATTTCTAGAAAAAGAGTAAATATTATTTTCTGTACTTGTCCTTTAAGTAGAGTTTAAAACCCTGAGCATTATACATGAAACAAATGTCAGGATACTCTATAAAGTGAAAAAAAAGAAGGCAGGCCAGGCCAGAGCTTGAAGAGATGATAATCATAGATTCTTTTGGTTTATTTTTGCCTTGTGTTTCTCACACTGGTGCTAGAGAACCTGGAAATCTAGAAACACAAGTGGTTGCAGAGACTCTTTTCTTTTTAAAGTCTGTTCTTTCTAGCCAAAGACAAGGAAATGGACAGTCTCGAGATGGGGACACTCAAAAAATGACCGCTCTGCTTCAGCCAAAGGCCACAGGAAAATCTACAGCCCCATTCCCACCTTCAGCAAAAATGACTGAGTGCCAGGCATGGTGACTCATGCCTGTCATCCCAGCACTCAGGAGGCAGAGGCAGGAGGATTGCTGAGTTCAAGGCTTGCCTGGGCTACATGGTGAGCTCAGGGCCAGCCTGAACTACAAAGCGAGACCCTGTCTCAAAAAAAAAAAGTGCCCCGGAATAGTGTAATACTCTGAGCTTGCAGCACAACCTGTTAACTCTGACTACACGCGTGGTACCAGTATTCTACAGGTTTTTTGTTATTGTTTTGTTTTGTTTTAAGATAGGGTCTCACTTTATAGTTCAGGCTGGCCCTGAGCTCACTAAGTAGCCCAGGCAAGTCTGGAACTCAGGAACATCCCTGCCTCTGCCTCCCTGGGATTACAGGCATGAGCCTCCATGCTTGGCACTGTGGAATGTGGTACTGATTGCTGGTGGGCGTGAGCCACCATGCCTGTATTGTTGTATGTGGTTACCAGGGATTGAACCAGGGACCTTGCCCTTGGTAGGCAGGCGCTGGAACCACTAAACTAAATCTCTGGCCCAGAAAAAGAAAATTTTAAAAAAAGCAACAGATACTGTTTAATGGCAGACCACCCATCTTGAAAGCCCTAGATTCAATCCCCAATACCACACACATGCATGCACAACCACACACACACACACACACATGTAATTACAACTTGTAATCATCTCCCCTTTGTGGAGCCAGTCCTAATGACCTCTCTCTAATGCTTCTTAATCCTGTCCTGCCAACTCCCACCTTCAATCCTTTTGGGGTATCATCCTTTATGATCATTAAACACAAGAAATACATTTCTTTGGGAGTTTAATGAAAGGTGGAAATAAAGGAACCTGGCATTGTCCTTTCTATCTGTGATTTCTATTTTTCTTTCTTGTCCTGAATTATATGACTTTATAGGAATGGTCCAGACAAGGTCTCCATCAACCATTACTTACTGAATTGTTAAATAATAGCTAAGAAGGGGCCAGAGATTTAGCTCGGTGCCTCCTTGCAAGCACAAGGTCCTGAGTTCGATCCCAGTAACCACATACAATGCTGGCATGGTGACTCACACCCACCAGCAATCAATACCACATACCACAGTGCTGGGCGCCTGTAATCCCAGCACTCGGGAGGCAGAGGCAGGAGGATTGCTGAGTTTGAGGCTTGGCTGGGCTACACAGTGAGCTCAAGGCCAGCCTGAACTACAAAGCGAGACACTGTCTCAAAAATAATGATGATGATGATGATGATGATGATGATGATAGCTAAGAACATAGGACTACTTATGATTCCAACAATGTATCATCCTGTCTTCATCATCTCTGCACACCAGGAGCATGGTTCATACATCCAACACAGCATTTCAGGAACAGGAACAACTCTTAAGCAGATGTTAGTGACTCACACAGAGACACAAGAGGAAGCAGGGGAGCAATAGGGGGAGTAGGGGTGCAAAGGGGAGAAAAAGAACTCGGTAAATAGTGGTGGACCCAGTCCCAAGAAAAGACATTGAGAAGGGAAAGAAAGGAGACAATTGTTACAACTAGAAATTCCAAAATCTTAGGGAGAGGCTTTTCCAAGACAGACTTTCTATCCTGATATCTTCCTATTCCCCAGCTTCCTGCTTCTTGCTTTGGAATCAGTTTGGATGCTAATGAAGTTTTCACCAGTAAAAGAGCTTGGGAATGGTGGAACTAGGACAGTGTCCACCTATAACGTTGGGAAATGGAGGGCACTCACGTTACAATCAACCCAACTCCCTGTGAAGATCTGGACTCTGTAACGGAAGCCCAACCAACCTCAGCTCCAGCCACAGCTCCACCTGAAGCTTTCCTTGGCCCTGTATTCACATAGTGCAAACTCAAAACCCGGCCAGCTCCCAGCCTCATCCAATTCAGTGGCTCCTAAATCCCAGCTCCAAGCCAAAACCAAATCTAATGAAGTTGCCGCAACTCTCAACTGCCACCCATCAATATGTGAAATCCAAGCACCCTGCACCACTAGACACTGACTCCCAGCTTGAACTCATGCCAAGTTTAGTGCCCAACACCAGTTCCACCCAAACCAAAATCCCATCCCCTCTCCAACTTGCCCCACACCATCAGCAAATCCCAGCCCCTCACCTCTAGCTCACCAAAATGTTCCCCCATCATTTTGACCCCAAGGCTCCTCCCGTCACAATACATCTCAGCCTTCCATCTAATCTCCAGCAAGCCCCCAACCTGCACCCACTCCTTCAGCTCCAGGTTCTGCATGCCACCCCTCCCCTTAAATGCCAGCTATTTCAAACATCTATCATCCCTTCAGTTAGCAAAAAAGAACCAAGGGAAAATGTGCCATGCTCCTGGGAAAGCCTCTCAAAGCTGCATTAAATGAGCAAAGGCTAGAATGCTGCTTGCAGTGAGGGAGCAGAGGGAAGAATATATCCTGGGACTCCAGACTCTTGAGAGGTCCTGTTACCTGACATCACTGGTTCCACAGCCATAAGGATGACAAGAAACAGGAAAAGAAGTTTCATGGCTTGTAGGGTCTGGGAGAAGCTGGTGACTGAGCTGTAAGGTTCAAAAATAGAGTTCCTTGCAGTGGGGATGAGCCTCTTTTTATCAGCAGAACCACAGATAATGAATTAGAACAGGAAGGGATTTGTACAAGGTCAGCAAGGCCGAGGAACAATGTGTAGCTGATGTCTCAGCACAGCACAAGATGGGAGTGTGGGAAACTGGCCAGCACTGTGACCAGAGGATACTTTCCCCCCTGGGGAGGAAAGGGGGATTAAAACCATGTGGCATTTTGAGAACCACAAAGGAATTAGATAATTAATTAACATACATCAAGAAACATTTAATTAGAAAAAAAATTCTCAGCTTCCTGACAAAGATGTACGTGCACACCTTTCTGGATCTTGAACGTGGCAATCCTGTTCATACACAGTGGACTTAGCATTTGTCCTTGCTTCCCCCGTAACGCTCTTCATTCCCATCTTTCCATGGATATCGCCTACCACTCACTCCACCTCATCTTGCATTGCTCTCCTCAGGGAGGCTCTGGCTCATCACTCCAAGGGACAGTGCTCCCACCTGCTGCCACTCTGGATCAGAGCAGGGTTTTGTGATCTTTACAGATTTATGTTTAACCATTTTATTTTCATAGAATATTGGAAATTTGGCCTGGACTAAGGGTTAGATGAGGCTTGTCTCCCAAAGTTTTATGTGCTGAAAACTTGGTCCCAGTGTGGATATGTGGAAAGGTGATGGAACCTCTAAATGGGCCTAGTGCAAGGTAATGAGAGAGAGACAGAGACAGAGATGGACAGAGAGGTGAGAGACAGAGCTTCCAGCCAGGCTGGAAGCCAGATGAGGGTCGTGCCTCAGACAAAACTGAAACAAGAGACTATGAAAGATGATGAAGAAAGAAGAGAACTCATTTAATGCCTAATCAAAGAGACTTGGAGACTCAGGTCATGGTGTCACAGATTTAGATGGGAGCATTGGCCCTGACAATGTTACCTGTAGACCTCAAGTTAAATGATCTGAGACTCCTAAAACAAAATACAAATCATAAGTGTCTAATTTAATTTAAATGGGATAAATTCTATTAATAAGAAACTGACACATAGCAGGGGCTGAATAACTATTAGCGATTATTGTTACTTTTGTTTCTTGTTATTACTATGATGTTCATATCCATCATTATTAGCCTCAATTCTGAAAGGTGAAAACCATAAACTCCTAATTCATAATGGACAAAACTGAGATTCAACTGGACAAATAGAATCACTCAAGAGATTCCCAGATAGAGGGAACTGTAGAGAATAGAAATTAAATTTTCAGAGAGGCCCAGAAAAGGGTTAGTAAGCAGTTGTGACTATGAGTACTTGAGTCAGGATGGAGTCAGAAAGGAAGGTGAGGCCAGAAGACCCAATTACTTTGTGGGGACTCTCAACCGTGCTCAGGGCTTGGGATCCATGCTATAGCCATTAGCCAGTTGTAAGATTTTTTTTTTTAGAGAGGAGCACGCACTAGAAAATCACTGTGCCACCCTCATTGAAGATAGGCAAAAATGAGGGAGGAAAGACTGGTAAAGGCCTTTTCATGTCCCTGGATGAAATGACAAGGACTGGACGGGGCTGGGAGACAGCATAGAAATTGAAAGGAAGTAAGAGAAGAAAAACAGGGCCAGAGATTTAGCTCAGTGGTTCAAGTGCTTGCCTAGCAAGAGCAAGGTCCTGAGTTCGATACTGGTAACCACATACAACAATGCTGGGAGTGGTGACTCACACCCACCAGCAATCAGTACCACATACCACAGTGCTAGGCATGGTGTCTCACGCCTGTCATCCCAACACTCAGGAGGCAGAGACAGGAGGATTGCTGAGTTCGAGGCTTGCCTGGGCTACATAGTGAGCTCAGGGACAGCCTGAACTGCAAAGCATGACCCTGGCTCAAAAAAAAAAAAAAAAAAAAAAAGAGGAGAACAACATCGTGAGAGGCAAGAGACCTTAGGAAAAACCTTCCACATAGAGCTATGGAGTGGTTGTCACACTCAGTTGAGAAACTGGCTCTATTGGGCTTGGTGACAGGCGCTTTACTGTATCGACTCATCCTCAGACCACAGCACTGAGATAACAAACATCCAGGAAGCTGAGTGTCTTGCCCAAGTGATGGAATCCTGGACTTGACCCTGGCCTGAACTGGTCCTCAGATAGAAAGCTTCTAACGATGACTCTGCCTTCTCCTGGGAATCAGAGGTCCAGCTGAAGGAGGAGGTCAGAAGTATCTAGAGAAATTTAAAATTCTTTACAGCACAAGGTGCAAGTAAGATTGGAGAAATATTTGCTTGTGACCTTTACTCTTTATAACAGCTTGAGCTGAGCTGGAAGCTCAGAAGTGCCTATCCAAAAATGAGAATTAACTTGTGGCATATACTGGTACAAATTTCCCAATGTTATATGTGATTTTGAGATGTATATAAATTGTACCAATAAAGAATTCAATTAAAAAAAAAAGAAGTGCCTATCCAGTGTTTAACATAGCACCCAGCAGGAAGCAAAGGCCGATACATCTCAGTTTCTTGGCATACGTGTGTGTGTGTGTGTGTGTGTGTGTGTGTGTGTGTGTGTTTGAGACAGGGTCTCGCTTTGTAGTTCAGGCTGGCCCTGAGCTCACTATGTAGCCCAGGCAAGCTGCTGCGAACTCAGCTATCCTCCTGTCTCTGCCTCCTGAGTGCTGGGATTACAGGTGTGAGCCACCATGCCCAGCACTGTGGTTTGTGGTATTGATTGCTGGTAGGCATGAGTAACCACGCCCAGCATTGTATGTGGTTACTGGGACGAACTCAGGACCTTGCGCTTGTGAGGCAGGCGCCAGAACCACTGAGCTAAATCTCCGGCCCCTGTGTGTGTGTGTGTGTGTGTGTGTGTGTGTGTGTGTGTGTGTGTGTGTATTTTTAAACAAGGTCTGGCTTTGTAGTTCGGGCTGGCCCTCAGCTCACTATGTAGCCCAGGCAAGCTTCAAACTCGGTAATCCTCCTGCCTCTGCCTCCTGAATGTTGGGATTATAGGCGTGAGCCACCATGCCCAGCATTGTAGTATGTGGTACTAATTGCTGGTGAACATGAGTCTCCATGTCTGGCATTGTGGTATGTGGTTACTGGGTTCGAACTCTGGACCTTGAAGTTGGAAGGCAGACACTAGAACCACTAAGCTAAATCCCCGGGCCAGCCCTAGAATTCTTAAATATCCCATTTAGGTACAGCCTGGCTTGGTCAGTTCTGAGGACCCCACACCAACCACTCCCTCAAACTGTACATTTATATTTCTAAATTCTCAAAAGATCACCCACACCCTGCACTCTGAGTCTCAGAGCAGGAAATGGAGGAAAATATGCACTGGTTACCAAGTTCCCTGGAAGGATTCTGTATAGGGTTGAGCTTCATCCTTAACCCACAACCTAAGAGGAGAAAGCAAAAGAAATGAGAACTATAAAACCACGTTTTTTAAAGGACATCTTTCACTTCTGTGCATTCACTCCATCTCCTCACTTTCCATATGGAGTTGATGGCTCAGAGGAAAACTGTGGGAAGCGGCTCAGCATGGTGTAACTGGACCAGGCATTTATGCCTGGGGTTTTGGGGAATAACTCCTGAGTTGGGGTCTGCACTTTATGGTGCTGCCCCAAATATACCAGAGGATCTGCTCTAACAAGGAGCTGCCCTGAGTTACCGCCCGAAAACGTCCTGGTTCTGGGAAAATTCCCCTATTCCTGTGCTGGGCCCGCTGACCATTGTCTCTCAAGTTAGCAACATGCTGTTTTCCTTCCAGTTTCTATGGAGGTTAGGACAGAGTTCAATAGAGTTAACAGAATTATATTAACTATATGATGGATGTACTGATTCTTCTGGTCTTATTCTATTAAAAGTTAAGCATTAATAGAAAATAGTACAAGGAAGTTAGAGTTAGGGAAAAGATTTAAGAGAATTGTAGTTTGACATTTTGAGAAATAATTCCAGACTTATGATCATCATGTTTATAGTTACCATTTGTTTCTGTTCTCATTTCTGGGAAGTGTGCTGATTTCTTGACTACCTCTTTTTGTTTCTACTAACCCAATGAGAAATGTGTAAGATCATAGTAATCATTAATGATATCATGTTACCCTTCTAAATCAGTATAAATACAGCCTGATCAATAAACGTGGTGCCTGCTCTGTACTGCCTGAGAGGTCCTCCCATCCCATCTTTGTCTGTCTTGTGTTTTCTTCATCCTCACCCCCAACTCAGGTGCTGCCTGATTGCCAGCAGGCTCCAGCAGAAAACTACAGATCAAGATTGCATAGTCAGGCGTGGTGGCTCACGCCTGTAATCCCAGCATTCGGGAAGCAGAGACAGGAGGATTGCCGAGTTCAAGGCTTGCCTGGGCTACATAGTGAGCTCAGGGCCAGCCTGAGCTACAAAGTAGACCCTGTCTCAAAAAAAAAAAAAAAAAAGATTGCATGAAAGTGGAGGAAGGATATTTTAGAGGGGCTGGATTCTGGACAATTCCTCCACACAACCATGTCCCCAACGGTGTCCTTTCTAAACAGTGTTGTATGGAAAAAACAGATGAGAACAGGGAGTATTTCATCTATAATTCTTTAAATCATTAATACACAGGGCCGGAGGGTTAGCTCAGTGGTTGCGGCGCCTGCCTCGCAAGCATAAGGACCTGAGTTTGATCCCCGGTTACCACATATAATGCTGGGCGTGGTGGCTCACGCCTGTAATCCCAGCACTCGGGAGGCAGAGACGGGAGGATTGCTGAGTTTGCAGCGGCTTGCCTGGGCACCATAGTGAGCTCAGGGCCAGCCTGAACTACAAAGCAAGACCCTGTCCCCAAAAAGCAAAAAAAAAAAAAAAAAAAAAAAAAAAAAAAAAAAAAAAAAAAAAAAAAAAAAAAAAAAAAAACATTAATACACAATGCTTAATGATGTTTGAGTCATTTATACTCAAAAGGAAATGTTTTTATTCATTTATTTTAATTCTAGTTCCATGACAACACTTGCACAAAGTCGATGTTTCATTCCATGTTCTCCTTCATCCTAGTGGGACCTCATATTCCTAAGAAAAAAAGATGGACCTGGTATTCACCCCTAATGCTGATTTTTATTTCCCTTGTTTCTTATGGTCATGATTGACAAATGATACGGTTATTCTTCCTTGGGCAGTTTTGGGTGCTGAAGGGTTGTTCTTCACATGGCTGCCTCCACCAACCACAGGCCTTGACTGCTTCTCCCTTCCCAATTGGTTGTCTTCCACACAAAAATCCTCATTCATTTACCTTCCCCCTTATGCTCCTTATCACACACCCATGGGACCAAGACCCCATCTTCTTTCCCATTCCAAAGAGATCCAGTCTCCCCACTCCATTCCACAACACTCTTTTCTCTTGCCCTTGAAGGAAAACTTCTTCACCCTACTCTTCCTGCACTGATCCATTCTTAGTAGCCTCTTTGTGCCAGGCCTGCCCAGCCTCTAGGAAGCGGTTGTCTTCAGGGAAGATCCTGAAACCCACAGACACACACACACACACACACACACACACACAGACACACACACAGACACACAGACACACACACACTTTCAATTTCACAGTAGAGAAGGATGGCCAGGATTCAGAACACAGAGGTCCTGGCTTCTCTTCCCAAAATTAGGGCAGAAAATATATTTCTTCATTTCTTTTTCTGAGGCCTACTCAAGTACAACCAGATCTTCATGGCTCAAAATGTAAAACAAAGTCTTAATATAAAGGTACCCAGAGGGCCGGAGGGTTAGCTCAGTGGTTCCGGTGCCTGCCTCACAAGCGCAAGGTCCTGAGTTCAATCCCCGGTAACCACATACAATGCTGGGTGTGGTGGCTCATGCCCACCAGCAATCAGCACCACATACCACAGTGCCAGGCGTGGTGGCTCACACCTGTAATCCCAGCACTCAGGAGGCAGAGACAGGAGGATTGCTGAGTTTGAAGCTTGCCTGGGCTACATAGTGAGCTCAGAGCCATCCTGAACTACAAAGTGAGACCCTGTCTCAAAAAAAAAAAAAAATAAATAAATAAATAAATAAATAAATAAATAA
>PVIC010047445.1:0-13875 GCA_004025085.1 Thryonomys swinderianus | reverse complement strand
CTACAGTGAAGAAATTAATTCCCCACAACACACAGTCAGAATCCAGATTTACAATGAAAGGAATGTTTAGAGTTGTCAAAGAAAAGAAAAATATCACCCATGAAAGTAAACTCATCAATATTACAGAAGACTCATGCAACTTTGAAAGTCTAGCAGAACTTGGAGTGCAGTCTCAAACCCTAACTCAGACAAATACATCATGTAGTACTATCTTTCAAAGGTGATGGAAAATGATTTTCTACAGTAAAGAACATCTTAGGAGATATTTTTTGCACTCTAAAAAATATTCAAGAGTATCATATATAAAGAAACCAAAAAAGCTAAAGTATTAGATGGAATTAATGTCAAACAGGTAAGTAGATAAACAAAAAAGACAAAAAAATAAAGATGTCATGAATAGAAAAGAACATAATGATAGAAACAAATCAATAACTTTCATTAATAATTGTCAGTATAAATGGCCTCTAATCCCCATGGGTTAGACCAAACAGGAGAATCCAGCTTTGTGTTGCATTCAAGATGTTCATCTAATCCAAAAAGAGAATCAGAGACTAAAAATCAATATTCCAGGTATGATGACCCTGAAAGAAAGCAGGGATAGCATTCTTATTCTCAAAGTAAATTTCAAGCAAAAACTCATCAGAGGCACAGAAGGTCCCTGCCTATTAGGCAACAATTCAACAGGAAGAGATAATTGTTAAAACATATGCTCTGATTATTGATGTCTCTAACTTTTTAACAAATGCTTCTGGATATAAAATATCAAAGAGACACCAATGCGGTCATAGTGGATGGTTTCCATAACACACCTTCCCAAAGAGAAAAGAGGTTTAAAAAAATGAGCAAAACATCAGTCCTGAATATCAGTGACCTGTGAGATAAGGTTTTGAAAAGGACAGGGAGAAGCAAATTCTATGCAACAAGGTGCAGGTTAGCGATGATCGTGCAGAAGGAAGAAGGCACCCTGTGGGGTGTCAGTCTGGGTAATGGGGGTGGATTTGGACTCAGAGTAGAGGAGGAACGGATGTAGCAGAGGGAATGAGAACTTCTCTTGCACCGGAACAACTGATTCAACAGCTCACGTTACTCTGTTGGCGAATAGACTGGCAAATGCAAGAAGCAAAATCTAGAAAAAAACCATAATAATAATGTTGGATTTTGAAATGTGTTATTTATCTCATTTAAAAACTTGTATGTATTGGCAGGGCAAAATTATTATACATATTGTGGGAAGTTTTTCCATGTAGATGAAATACATTCGTTCTGTTGTTTTGTTCCTGCCTCTCCTTATTCACTTCACACTTTGTCTCCCTCCTATATGAAGAGAATCACCCTGCGTCTTATAATCTTTCTTTATTGTGCTCTTTATTTATAGTTTGGATTTTCACACAAAAGAAACCGCATCTCATGCTTTTTAACTATCTACATAACTATACCTAGAAATGTGTGTGTGTGTGTGTGTGTGTGTTGTGTGTTCATAATTTATGTATTAGAAATCCTGGAAGCATCAAGAATACAATAGGAAATAGTATATGGATCAGATTTTAAAAATACAAAGTATAGCCGGGCATGGTGGCTCACGCCTGTAATCCCAGCACTCGGGAGGCAGAGACAGGAGGATTGCTGAGTTCAAAGCTTGCCTGGGCTACATAGTGAGCTCAGAGCCAGCCTGAACTACAAAGTGAGACCCTGTCTCAAAAAAAAATACAAAGTACTATTTGTTTTCAGAGCAATAAAAATTTCCAGGATAAGAGAAAACAAGGCATAAGACTAGAATACCCTTTATTGTGGAAAATACAGAAATGTTCAAACAGTAATAAGGAAATTTCCAAAAGGTGTATGTGTATATATATATATATATATATATATATATATATACACACACACATATATATATACATATGTATATATACATATATGTAAGATATATATATAGATGTATATATATGGTGTATATAAAGGTGTGTATATATATGTATATCTATATATGGTGTATACACACACACATATATATATGTGTATATATATGTATATATATAAGATGTATATATAGGTGTATATATATATGGTGTATATACACACATATATATGTATATATACATATATATATGTATAAAATACACACACTCATATACACACTAGTGTAAAGATTTTCTTAGTGGACAAAGTTGGGATAATTTGATCATCAACCAAAAAAAAAAGATATGGTAATATGCTATTCAACTGTAAAAATAAATTCATTTATATTGAACAATAAATTAAATAAAATCTCTGTTACACTATAATGCCTACTGATAGATGTAGAAGGAATGATTGAATTAAAACAACTGTTTTAAATTGTAGGCCATCGCATAAGTCCCATTTTTGTCAAAAAGGACACGCCAGAATCTACAAGTGAGGACATAGTAAGTGAACATAAGTTTAGGAAACTTCTATTGAATAATTAGTCTTTACCCTTTGAAGTTCCATAGTCATCAAAGGCACAGAAAAGCTCCAAAATCCATCACATTTGTTGTAGAAACCAGACAACAGAATGTAGAGGGTTACATCTGGCTCTTTTTTTCTCTCAGATGAAAGATCCTTAGCTTCTGATATTTTCATAATGTGATTTTATTTACTCCTACATTTTAGTTTTACTTATTGTACTTATGTGGGTAAGTATTCTTGTGTTTACAGATCATTGACTATAACGTGTCAAGAATGTGAGGTTTACTATGAGTCATTCTACAATTTTCATACAGCATAGAGATAAAACATTTTAAAAATACAATATTCTTTACATTTTTTCTAGTTTTCCTCAAGTTTGAAGTTATTTCAAGATTAAAAGACCAACTTAATAGCCAAGAGGAAGAACAGGGATAATTTGACTGGCAAATATCATGAATCTTCCTTTAGAAGAGCAGAGAGGTGTTGTACTGGAACCCTATATTACCAGCTACTTACAGGGACATCTGCAACCCCAAATACTGAGCGCAGTTTGGACGAAGTACCCCTCCCTAGATGCTCTCTGAAACACAAAGTAGTTGTTTGGGGATAGAGAGTCTAAGGACAGTATTTATTGTATTTGATTCAGTCAGCAGTATTAAATACATAATTAAATAATAAAGGTTTTTTTTTAATGGAGATGTAGTATTTGGAACCAGTAAGAAGGGTCCTGATGTCAGCTTTGAAACCTGAGCTATGTGGGAAGTGATAAAAAGAAGAATCATTACACACAAAATCTCCAGGGAAAATTTACCTGACTTTGGCAGACTAGACTTCAGTGAATATAAGGCAATAAAGGGAAACTCAGTGAGAAGGATGAAATATGGACTAGGTGTTAATTAATTATGAAATAGGGTTATGAGCATAGTCTATAAAGAGTAGGATCGGAGGAGAGTAATACTCTGTTAATCCAAAAGGGCAGAGAATGGGAAGCTATGAAGACAAGATCTTCAGTACAAAAAATAATCTGAATTAAATGCACATACTGCAATGGAAAGACTACCTTAGGCATTTAACAAGGGAGGTTTAACTGGTCTGCACAGTGAAAAAAGAAAAAAAAAAAAACAACAACAACAACCTTAGCCCAATCTCAGGGGATATAAAACACCTTAAGTCCTTCAACTTCAGCTGTGTTTAGGGGAGATTTTATTTGCATGGTTATTAATTAATGTAATACAATTTGGCAGAGTTCTGCCTACCACGGATGATTAGCTAATTTGAATTTAAGGACCAAGACAGGAGTAATGTATTGCCCTTAAGACAAAAATACCTAAATACTGATTTTAGAATTATAGTGGATCTGCCATTGGCAGAATAATTTTAAAAAGTATCAGTTGAAATCTTAGGGATTAAAAAATTAAAAACAGTAATTATGGATTTGATCTCCTTTCCTGTTTTATGTGAAACTGCTGATTATGACAGAATAACTACTACATTTTTCATCCCTTATATTTATTCTTTGGGTGAATAGGTTTCAGAGGGCATGTCTTTTTGGAACCTTGTAACCTAATATCTACTATACAAACAGTAAATTAGCTATATAATTCTAAGTACACTTTTTAAACCAAGGCAATGTAGTTTTATTTGTTTCTTTCTAATTTATCTCACTGCCCAGATATCACCACTTTTTTCTTTTGCAGTGTGAACTTTGTCTTCGTCATTATTTCTTCAAAATATACACATTCATGATGAGAGCAACAAGTATAATACACACTTATCTTTGTTATTGTTATCATCACCGATATTTTAGTTGTCATTAAATCAGATTAGCTCACTTCATCAGGAAATTTGTTTTAAACCTACCAGTTTCTTTAAAAAATATGATAAATTTCATCCAATTTTCCTAATAACTTGACTAAATTTGAAATGAATGCAATTCAGACTCAATGATGACATATTTTTCCTGAAGGATCTTTTTTCATTTGTGACCAAAGATTATCAAGCAAACTTCTTTTTAAAAGTTAAAATTATGACATATAAATTATTCAGGACTTATCAGCTCTTACATTGAGGAAATCAATGCTCTTCACTGACAGGAAATGACACTGAAAAGGATCCATATAAATTACCCATTAAGCGAATGAAAAGTTTATATATACTCATTCTTGGTTTCAGTTTTTTTTTTTTTAATGATTCTACCAGGGGTAGCCTTATTTTATCTTCAGAAACAGCTTTCATAAAAATGAGCATTTCTTCTATGCTACTTTTTTCTCCTATAGTCAATAGAATCTAAAGATATTTTGTTCTGGGAAGCTTTGCTAGTTTGGAAAAATTTGATGATGTATTTTCTATTTGAACACTTTCTTGAGTCTATATATGTATTTATTATTTCTTGGATGATTTCTTCATTTTCTTGAAATTTTGTTTAAGCCTTTTGTAAGTCACCAGTAACAATTGTTACTCTGTATCCATCAAACAGAGATAGCAAGTCAGGTGTGGAGGGGCATTCTTAATTCATGTAGATTTTACTGGAAGTTTAAAAACTTTATTCAAGGATAGTTACAGTTGAAAATAGTGCTCAATTTTTGCAAGTGATACAGATAATATCATAGCAATGGAAATCAATAGACACTGACTACAATTTAATTTTGATAATATTGTAACCTTAAGACTGGTTGATTTCACTAACTTCAATTTCCTTTTGGGTGTAATGCACTTGGGGGGTATTAGTATAGTTCTGTGAAATTAGTTGTATATTTTTGGATTGATATTTTAAAAATGTTTCTGAATATATTTTGCAGTAAAGGATATTATGTTTTAAATCCCAAAAAGGACTTTATTGCAATAGAACATACTGTTTTGCTACAATATTGGTTTCATGCTGCTGTCATAAGAAAAAAATATAAAGAACTAAGTGGCTTACTGCAAATTTACTTCTATACACTAAAGGTCAATAATGCTAAAGCCCAGGCAATTGAAGGTTTGTGTCCCTTCAGAAGATCTCAGTGTGAATTTATTTCCAAGTTTTGAAGAATATGAGTATTTCTTTGTTAATGAGCCTATTCTTCCACATTCAGTCAACAGTAATTCATTGTTATTGATTAATAATTTCAGCTGTAATGTTAATTGATTTTATCAATGTACATTAGCATATATATATACTGATAAAAAGGACATGTGAATATTTGTATGGAGGATACTATTCTGCATATTATATTTGTATTTCATTTTTTTCTCAAAATATTTTCACAAAAGGGAATTGGACACTGGAATGTCAATTGATGAGTACTCTAAATTGTGGACTCATAAATATCAAATTCTATATTTGGTCATGCTAATACCTCTTATTTAGATCTCCAAATTTGTAATTGTGAATGACAATAATTCTCATGACTATCTTATAAGTTAAAGGTGAAAATGAGTCAACCATTAAATTACAGAAAAGAAAATTTAGATCATTTGGTTTTCATTGTCTCTTCAATGTATATCTCTTTTTCCTTGCTTATTGGCTCTAACACCTTTGACACTGACCATATTGGCTTCTCATTTCTAAACTCTTTATTCCACTTTCAATTCTTCATTGTTTTCAAAATGAAACATTGTATAGATTTATTAAACATTTATTAAATATTAACTAATATAAGAATGTATTTTGCATACAAGTTCAATGTTATAGAGTCATGAAGAATGTGACTTTCATTCTTTATCTTTTCAAATTTCACCATGTTCATACTAGTTTTGTAATCTCTAAAACTATTTCACTGTTAATAGGGCAGGTTGGGTTACACATAATTCCAGTACTCAGGAGGTTGAGGTAAGAAGGGCCTTTGGGGAATTGGGGAGATAGGGAGATAGGAGAGCAAAGGCTTAGAAATAGGGTTAGAGGGTCTATAAAGATCACATAGACCTCTGGAACCTTATAGAAGTGAGAAGGCAACAGAGGCAAAAGGTACAAATACAAGACAGAGCCAACAAAGAACCGCGGGACCACTAGAGGCTTTGTACACCCTCTTATAGTAATGCAGGAAGAAGAGAAATTAGGAAAGACTGAAAGTTTTTTTTTTGTTTGTTTGTTTTTACTCTTATTTATTGATTCTGACTGGAGGCAGGAGAGTATAAAGCAACAAGAGGAGAATACGGATACCTAGTAGCTCCAGCCAGACAGGAGATTATTTTCTATCTGATATAAAAACGTGAGTAGTTAAGAAGAAATGAAACCCAAAGTTGGACAGTTTTAGCAACATCAGAGAGCGTGGTAAAAAAAAGAAAGTGAGGTCAGAGTAAAGGAAGGAAAGGAATAACAGCAGCAGCAACATCAACAACAACAACAATGCAAAGCTGTGAACACGGCCAAAATGGTCCTTATCAATGTGGATACGTTTTTGGCTCCTGTAAATGGTATGGGCAATACCGTGCAGATGGAAACTGATTAGTCACAGGGAGACAACCATTATCCTTGTCTAGGTTCTGAATTAAATGCCTAAATTGAGTTAAAGGAGCCCTGCAGACTTGAACTCTGCAAGAGTCCAGGATCTTGCAGACGGAACTGACTCACCCAACTCACCAATTTCTGTGGCCGCCAGGATTCCCCCACTTTTCTACACTTGATCTTAGCCAAAAGGCTGAGAAGCGATCCCCCACTTTTCCAGTGAATATTTCTTTCAATGTGGTGGCCTGGGTAAAGGAATACACTGAATCTATGTTCCAGCACTGCTGCTGCAAAGTATTCTGTGTCCACAGACAAGTAGGTGGTGTCTCTGGTGGCTTTTCCCCTGCAACAGTCTTGTCCAGTCTGGCCCACAAGGGAAAGGAGATTCTGCAGCCTTGGTCCCGTACCTGAGTCTCTGTGCCACTTCCTCTGACAAGCCCACAGAGAGTGGAGAGCTTGTGCCCTTGTGGTCTGGCCCTGGGTGCAGGTATCCTGCCTGTGGAATGCTGGGGGATGGTGCCTGGTCACTTTCTTACTTACCAGGGCTCCTGTGTGCAACTTAGACTCTGAACCACCTCCCCCCCACAGGCCCACACAAAATCTGGGTGTAATTCTTAAACTGATGTTGAAATACCTTTTTGGAGAATTTTTTTTTTCTGTTCAACTCATGGTAAAAGATCAGTTTATAAAACAAGTTGGCTACTTTTTTGCATTTCTTTGTTATACTAATTTCAAATGTGCTTACAATAACAAACATAATTAAGTTTTTGAATTTTTGTGAAAGTTGAAAATCAGAGTTATATTCAAACAGATGGTTGATTAATGACCTTTAAATATTTGGCTAAAAATTAAAACGTAGCGAGTTTTAAAATGAGTTAGTTTTTATTTAATTAGATTAAAACATAATGAGATAAAATAAAAGTGAGATTTTTAAAAATTTATTTAACTAGGTGCATACATTGTGCTGATCACTTGATGGAAACAAAAGTATAGGGCTACATGTCAAGTAAAATACTAATATATTTTTATATTAATTCATATTCTAAATTTAATCAATTTTAGTGCATATTGCCTACCTTAATTCATATTAATGATACATTTGGAGTCACAGCATCAATTTCATTTGGAGGAACTTAATTATATTTGATAATGCATCCCCATTTCATTATTCTTCTGGTCGTTCTCACAACGCAGACTCATCAGTGCTTGCAACGAAACAGGAGCAAAATTGCTTGAGTGCAGCATACCGTCTCATCTCTGCTCTGTGCCTGCCTCCTCTCTCCATTTCTCCACTTTGATTGCAGATCCTACTGTCGCAGTAATAATTGGGATTTTGAGTATTACATGTACGACATACTTGTATGAAAGATATTTTTAAAGATGACATCTTGTTGGAAGCAGGAACTTTAAATCTTAACTGAATAAAATTATCTCCCTCGCATGTTTTCTCAGTAGAAGAATTGCATTACAAAAAAAATATTCAGTGACTGTGAGTTTTGGTATCATTTTATATAGCGAGTTGCATTACCTCAAAATTCTTGTTACCTTCTCAAAACTCCAAAGTTACAATATTTATAAAAAGGCTTTTAAAACGATAGTGACATGAGATTGTGAGAAGGGGCCTATACATTTATAGGACTTCTGATTTTAAGAAGAGAGACAGAGTCTAAGCTGGACATGGACAGAGGAAAAGTCATGAGAACACACAGGATAAAGGCAGTCATTTATAAGACAAGGAGAGATGCCTGAGAAGAAAAGGGATCTAACTTGTGCTGTTTAAGTCAGCCGGTCTGTGTGGTATTTTGCTATGATAGCCCATGTGGCTGATAAAAATTTGTCTTTAGTTTTCAACCATAAAAGGTTGGGAGGCTTTTGTTTTTGTTTTCAATTGGTATACAAGTACCTATATAATAATCTTCATTTGGCTCACCAAGCCTAAAACTTTTACCACCTGATGTTGAACAAAGTAAATTTACAAGCTTTTCCCTAAAGTGACATTTTTTTTTTACTGGATTTTTATAAGGACTTACCTGTTGCTTTAAAATTGCATTTACTACAATTTACCTTCTACTTTAAGCTATGGGCATTCATCTTCATGACCAAAGGACATTCCAAAGATCCTATTTCTTAATACTATCATATTGAGGGTTAGGATTTCAATATATAAATTTTTGGATGAACATTTAGTACATACAATAGCATACTCATAAATGTTTGCTTGGGAGAATGAAAAACTATTTTCATTACTTTAACATAATGTGTAGTTACCATTAATTTGTTCTCTTGTATTACATGTGAACATCGCTTCTCGGCCTTTTGGCTAAGATCAAGTATATTACATGTGAACAGTAAACATGTGGGAAAAAAGATTACACAGTACTTAGAAGGTAAGAAACAAAAATGTTTCTTTTTCTCAGTGCAGCACAGCTGTAGAAGTTCATAGGCTGTCCTTTTTAATCATTATTAATAGAAAGACTTAAATGTACAATTTTGAAACAGAAGAAACTATTCTTAGTTAATTTGACCTTTACAATTGTACATACATTATTTTCTTTCCAAAGCCAATTGCCTTCTGAACACTGTTCTGGCCTTGCCTGTAGTCTCTTAGGAATATATATTCTGTTTGTAAACAACAGGAAACATAACTTTCCATGGGAGAGATTATTTAAATTTCTCATTAGCTCTTGGAATTTCATTGATATCTTGAATTTTTGTTAATCTCTACTATGAAAATCCTGATTTCTCACTGGAGAATTTTCTGATCTAAATACACATGCATTGAATGCCTCAAATATTTTGTCAATATACTAATGTGAGAGCTTATATATTAAAATATATCTTTGAATTTAAGTCATTTTTATAGTTTCTGTTGTTATCTCTAATTTGTATATGGTCCTCTTACATATCTGTAACCTCCAAAGACAAATAAACAGAATAGAATTAAACAAACAAAAATCTCCTATGATTGTAGAGGTCACAGTTTGGCTTCTATAACAACCAGTCTTTCTTTTTTTTTTTTTTTTTTTTAGACCGGGTCTCACTTTGTAGTTCAGGCTGGCCCTGAGCTCACTATGTGGCCCAGTCTAGGCTCAAACTCAGCAATCCTCCTGCTTCTGCTTCTGAGTGCTGGGATTACAGGTCTGAGCCACCAAGCCTGGCATTTGTGTCACTGATTGCTGTGGATGAGAGTCACCATGCCTGATATTGTTGTATGTGTTTACCAGGGATCGAACCAGGGACCTTAGGCTTGCTAGGCAGGCACTGGAACCACTGAGCTAAATCTCCAGCCCAACTCTCTAATTTTGCATAAGGAACTTTTATTTTTATGAAAATGAGTAATAAACTCAATTTGTTAAACAGAAAAAAAATAATTATGTGATAATTAGAATATATTTATGGGAATTCTATAGTCCATTTCTACAATATCCAGCAGAAGTCTCATTTATTCAGAGATGGGGGTTCAGGAGGTGATTGGGTCATGGGGACTCTGATATTTCCGATTTTGGGACCTCAGGAGATGTTCAATTTTAAATCCAAAATTGAAACTTTTAACAAGGAATTCTCTCTCACTCATATTATCCCTTTGAAATAAGTTTCAATGGTTTGGATGAGACATGTCTTCATTAGGAAGGACATGTTAAACTCCACCATGATTAGTCAATCAGCAATATCTAGAAAATGAAAAGCTCTTTACATAGTAAACTGGTACCCTAGTAAATTAAATATTGGGGAAGTAAAGAGGAAAAATAGTAAGGAGAGGAGAGAACACAGAGAAGGTAAGATATATTTAGTAAAAAGATTTTAATACAGAGATTAATGTAAAGATGTGATTTGGATTTGTTTTACACGACATTGTTAGACAATGGGAAGTTCAAACCCTGAAAATGTGGTGACATAAAGTAATAATAGTTTTGTGTGAATACTATTATTTTAATAGTATAAAACACAAAAATTCTCATATAAATTTGTTTATGTACCATTGGTTTGTAGTTCACGAAGTTCAATAGAATTCAGAATTGCAAGGAACTCAATCTAGAGTCTGGAACTTGAGGTTTTCAAATACTCAGAAGGTTCTGGGAGTCAAGATCAGAATCCCCTTGGTGTCAGTCAAATCATGTAGGCTTCTTTCTAATCCTACATTTTTCATTCCTAACCACACACCAGGTCTTGCCAGAGAAAACTGGATACTTCAAAATTAACTGACTTATTAAATTCAATTAAATACCATTTGCAGGACATTCTTTGCTTTCCCCTGTGTATTTCAACATTTAATAACTTCACGTATTCAATGTAGTCAACATTTAGTGACTATTCATGGGGAATACTTGTACTCTTAGGGGTCAGGGAGATTATGAGAAACAAATCTTTGCCTTGAGCTCACAAGTTAGCAAGATGTTATATGAGAAATTGTACCCCAACTTTAGAATACAATTGAAGTTTTAAAGCATAGTAGCTGTGAATTTAAGACATTTCTCTTTTTTCTGATCCTTAACATTCCATATGTAAAAGAAAAATTCTTATTTGGTACAAAAGACTTGATTTTAGTAGCAAATAATACAAAATGGATGCTTGTTTGTATGACAAAGAGTAACATTTCTGTTGGGTAGTCATTTGATTTCTCCCAAGAGTTTAGCAGAAAAATGCCCATAAAAATTATTACTAATTAACAAAACATATTAAATGTGCTTTAAACGAATTAAAAGGGTTCACATAAAACGTAAGAATTTTTAAACATGAAAATCTCTATATTTATCCTGTAATTATATACAAATAAAATATGTAGATTTGCATAAATGTGTTGTTCATAGTATTCTGGGTATTTAGAGTTAACAATTAAGAAATAATTTTATGGATACAGCTTAGGGCATCAAATTTATTTGATACAAACACTAATTTAAAGAATATTTTCAAGTTTTGAAATTTAAAGAGAATTACAGTGTGATTCACATTTTGTACAATTTAAAGGGGATTGAGTAGAAATAGGAAGCATGTACTATATTTTCTTCTTATTTGTGATTTTAAACTGATGATGAAATAAATTTTTGACACTCCTACAAACTGAGACTAATATTGTATATGAGTTAAAACTTTTAGAAGGAAATGTATAAATTTAAAACAAATTTGCATTTGTTTTTATTGGTTAGATAAAAATGCAAGTTGTGAAAAAATTTAATTTATATTATAACAAATGTGTCCATATAAAGATGCAAATGTTAATAATCAACATATGTAAAAAAAGTTTTTTGGGCATTAAAAAGAAAAAATACCACTAAAGTTGATTATTTTATACTCTAATAGCAACCTTGGATAGGCTAATTTTATATTTTTTGTTTTTTTTACTTTTTCAAATATGTATTTTCTTTATAGTAATTATCTGAAATTGCTGAGGCCAGTAAATAAATAAACCCCTAATGTTTGTAATGCAATACTTATTCATGCAAATGTATTTGTTATTGTATGAAAATATAGCGCAACTATATTGTCATATTATTTTTCCTCACAACACTACCTTTTTGTGTTTCATTAGTGTCAAGAACAAACCTTTGATTTAATAGTTTATGAGATATTACTACCTTCTGCTCTTAGCAGGAGTCATAAGCACAAGAATGGATAAGGAGAGAGGGCTTAAGGTCAGGTAAAATTTTCTTTGCAGTTGTCTGATCTACTAATATCTTAAAGAAAAAATTGACTTTTTGTGTCCTGACACACAAAGAAAATACTTGTATGATAGCAAATGAATAATTCAGAAAGTGAGCCATTCTACAAAATTCTGAATTATTTGAAAAAGTCTGAATTATTGTGATAATTTTAATGTCTTTTACAAAATGGTAAAATATTTCACAGTTTTTAAGTACTTATATCTAGTCTTTATTTTAAATGATAAAGTAGAATGTTCCAAATATTAAAAGTTTACTATAGAGATAAGGTATTCCATCAGTTTTTATTATACATTTGAAATTATAAGTTTTACCATCTTTGTCCTGCAAGATATAAAAGCCTTACACCGTAATAGGTGAAAATGGATTTAGCATTTTTGTACTATCAAACAGTAATACAGAAATTAATTTTTATAAATCACCAGTATAACTATACCAAACAGTTTCTATAAGTTCTTAGTAATCTATAGAAAAATATTCTAAAGAGCAAGCCCTGAAAGTAAAAAGCCAGGTTCAAATTTAGGAGCATCCATTCATCCAAAGTTTGAGCTTGGATTTATTATGTACTTTAGCTTCTTTACCTTTAAATAGGGTAATACCGGTATTTACATGATCACGTTATTGTGATAAGAAGAACATTTGGTATACAAAATAAACACTGAAGGAAATATAGGCCGTTAGTGTTATGACTACTCTTATTTTCCCTAAGAATAATATGCTACCAATATCAGCAATATAGAGGTGACATCATTAAAATTCTACTTGTAGTGATAGCTCAGTAATTTTGTAATAGTTTTCTGCCGAACATTGGTTTAAAATTCTTGAAGCCATTCTTATTCTTTACTTGGGGTCTCTTGGAGTGTATTGGGAGAAAATAATTAGCATGTATAGTCATTCATTGGTGGAGGTATTTAGGTGAAAACTTTTAACTATATCATTGCATTTTATAACAATTTTGGTGGGTAATTTTTTCATAGGCACTGAAATTGAGTTGTCTTCTACAAATATTCGGAAAAAACTGACACTGCCTCAGACAAAAGAAATAGTGTTGTCCAAAATATTTTAAACTAAGTCAAACCTTAGGCTTGGAAGAAGCAACTCCTGCTGTTACTTTCCTGATGTTTTAGTAATGTTAATTTCGCCACATTAACTTTCTGGAGAAGAAGCAGATCTATACAAAGAACATTGCCCTGGGGTTTGAGATACTTGATTTATCTAAATGTCAAGACTTTATGAGGATGAAAGGAAGTATTTCAGAAAATATTTTGTGAACTGTGAAAATAGATGCCTCTGGAATACTATATAATTTAGAAGTTGTAATAATGGTGGTTGTTTTTATTATGTGTAGGCACACTGATTGTCTGA
>PVIC010047444.1:0-13876 GCA_004025085.1 Thryonomys swinderianus | reverse complement strand
GCAAGGACCTGAGTTGGATCCCTGGTAACCACATATAATGCTGGGCGTGGAGACACGCCCACCAACAATCAACACCGCATACCACAGTGCCGGATGTGGTGGCTCACGCCTGTCATCCCAGCACTCGGGAGGCAGAGACAGGAGGATTGCTGAGTTCGCGGCGGCTTGCCTGGGCCCGATAGTGAGCTCAGGGCCAGCCTGGACTACAAGGCGAGACCCTGTCTCCAAAAAGCAAAAAAAAGAACCCTGTTTTAACTTAACCCTCGTCTTAATCTTTGATTTGACCACAACCCACACCCTGCTCACTGCTGGAGAGTTTATCCTCACCAAGGTATCCCTGGGTCCTGGGAGCACTTCTGTTTCCATGGCTGTGGACAGATCTCTGTGAATCCCCCAAAGGCCCCATTTCATAGGAGCTGGAATTCTTCTCCTACTACTACATTGTACACTCCTCCCCCTTTATCCTTTCAGCAGAGAGAGAGAGAGAAAGAGAATGATAATGAAATGATGATGATAAGGGAGACTGATGGGTACATAAAAACTGCTCTAATGTGACATGTATGAGAGGAAAATTTAACATCATTATGTACAGGTTTTTAAATTATAGTAATGGCACCTTTCAACAGCTTTCATCTTTGTGCAAAGCACTTCATTTTCTAACCTGTATCAAACTGGTTCTCAGAGAAAACTGTGTGATAAAGGAATCATTATCCCATTTTACAGTTGCAGAAACTGAGGCTTAGAGAAGTGAGGCAACTCAGCTCAGGCTTGCAACACTAGGAAATGGCAGAGCCAGGACTAAAATATGTTCTAAACATAACAGCAGAAATCAAACCAAGACTGTCAATAAAATTTTAAAACTTTTTTTTTTTTAGCAGTGTGGAATTTGTTATGTGTACTTTGCTAGACTTGACTGCAGTAGTATCATTGTATTTCTCTAACTCCAAGCCCATATCTGACACTATCTTCTTCCCCTCTAGCATGAGGTAATGTTGACAATCCAGGAGCAGAATCAGTTTTGGTAAAGTAGGACAATCTGAGTCCTTCAAATGATAATCACTTCAAAATTAACATCACAAATGGTCAAAGATAAAGAAGAGATGATCTGCAAATAAGAAATTCAAATAACACGTGCATGAAAAACTGACTTGTATGATGAAAAGGGTACAAATTAAATCAACTACCATTCTCTTTACCTTGAAATCTAGAAAAATGTATTAATAGAAAATGATAATTTCCAGTCCTGGAAACCATAAAAGAAGTACTAAGTCCTAATATACTCAAAAGTGTTGGGAGGAGTTTGATTTCTCAGTCTTTCTAGGAGGCAATTGGTTAGTACCTAGCAGAAGCACTAAAATTCTCCACTCTCTTTGACCAACATCTAAAATTTCACCCAAGGAAATAATCAGAGTGTGTTCAAATATTTTTGAACAGGAAATTAATTTAATGGTGCTTATAGTAATATAAATCTTGACATCATTAAGATGTTCAGTGAAAGGAAGAGATTAATAAATTATGGTACATTTATGTAACAATGCCCTTGCTGTATCTTAAAAATGATTTTGTAGAAGATGATTTAATGCAATGGGAAAATGTTCATGACATATTACCAAAGCAACAGAGGAAGCCATTACTGAAAAAAAAATACACATATAGATATACAGGCCTAGAATAAGAAGAACATACAATAATAATACAAAATGAATGGTGATTTTTTACTCTTCATTTTAGGCATCTTTCAGACTTTCACAATGTCTATATTTCTGTGAAAAGAACACACATATATACACATATACATTCATAAACATAAATAGATGAGCTAATGAACAAAGAATCATTGTCCCACATGGACAATGGGAGGCCAACTTCTACTGAGTCCAAAGTAAAGGACCTCAAATGCAGAGCAGAGGACACTGGAGGTTTTAACACGCAGTCCCATGGCTGTGGAGACAGTATGGCAGCTTTGAATAAGCCATTTGCTGGTGCTGGAAAAATGGGGTTTCAACTTGCCAAAGATTAAAGCTAGATCAATCTCTTTCTCCATGCACCAAACTAAAATCAAAGTGGAATAGAGACCTAAATATTAAAACAGAAACATTAAACCTTCTGGAAAATAGGTTAGGTAGAACTAAAGACACTGGCATAGAGAAAAATTTTATGAACAAAACCACAGCAACATGGGCACTATCAGAAAGAATCAACAACTGGGATCTCATCTTAACTGAAAAGCTTCTGCACAGTAAGAGAAACTACCAACAGAGTGAAAACACAACCTAGATTATGGGAAATATGAGAATATAGGAAAGAATTTTTACCAGCTGTTTCTCAGACAACGGACTACTATCTTGAGTATATAAAGAATTTAAAAAACAAGCCCACCCCCAATTTAAAGACCTAATTCAAAAATGAGCATCTGCAATGTACAAACATTTTTCAGATGAAGAAATAAATGCAGCTAGAAACATATAAAGAAATGTTTAACATTGCTGGTCATTTGAGAGATGCAGATGAAAGAAACACTGCGATTCCATCTCACTCCACAAAGAATGGCTGATATCATGAAATTAACCAGCAACAAATGCTGGCAAGTCTGTAGGAAGAAAAGAACCTTTCTTCACTGGTAGTGGGAATATAGACTGGTGCAACCACTGAGGAGATCAGTGTGGAGATTCCTTAAAAAACTAGGACTCGAGGTCCCATTTGATCGCACTATTCCCCTGCTAGGTACATACCCAAAAGGATTAAGAGTCATACCACAGTGACATAAGGGTACCCATGTATATGCTGCAGTTCAGTTTGTGATAGCTAAATCTTGGAAACAGCCCAAATGCCCACCAGTGGGGACTGGTTAAAGAAGATGTGGGTTTCTTTGTAATAAACTATTACTCGGCCATGAAAATCAATAAATTTGAGTCATTTATACTCAAATGGATGTACCCTGAGGATAACTCATACGTGAAATAATTAGGACACAGATGTGCAAATAACATATCTTTTCTCTAGTATGAAAACTTAAGGTGCAAATGAATGCCAAAATGTATAATAGGTCATGTGAAGTAGGAAGAAAATGTGCAAAAGGAAAAGTGAAAGAGGAAAGTAAGAGGGGAAAGAAAAAACTTGATAGTAAAAAGAAAAAGAAACAGTGTATGTATACAGGGGTGGAAGTTGTAGGGAGGGCAGGGGAAGGGGAAAATGAGAATCAAGATGTGTCATGTACAACTACAAATTCTCATTGTTGAGTGTGATCACAATATATGTGTAAAACATACCCATAAAATCAATTTTAAAAATGAAAAAATAAGCCATTTGCAAGCTCTGACCTCTAATTAGTGAGCTTCCCAACTTATATCCAACCAGCAACCTAAACATACCTGAGGACAAATTCCAACAGAGTTAACTTTGTGGAGCCTCTGACACCAGATAAATGAAGCGCAGAGTGTTCTGAGCGGCAGCAGAGCACACAGAACAGAGCGCCTTGGGCCCCATGAGCTGGTGCGCTCTGTGCCCACGGGTTTCCCTGCCCCCGACTGTCGCCAGCAGCTTGGGCTCGGCCAGCCGCTGATCACACTGCACTGAACACTTGAGGGGAATTATTTAGTTATGATCACTATTAGCTGCTTTTAATCACAATAATGAACTAATATAGCAGTACTTATGCGTGGGAAAGTCAAAGAGTATCCATTAAAAATCTAATTAAAAGCCAGTCCTTAAGAAGAATCATGGCTTATTTATCTCTCTAGTAGGTAATATAAACTAGTGAACCGTGCAGTTTGGACATTTTCCTCCAGTCAAGCTGGTAAGCGGTGTTCCCTTTTCAGTTGTAAAAGTACAATAAATCCTGTTGTAAGGAAACTCTCACTATGTTATAAGAGGAGAAATGAGGGAGGGAAGAGAGAGAGAGAGAGAGGGAAGAAAACATTAAGGATAATATTTATATCTTGACATTTCCCTCAAAACTACAATATGTAGATTTCTATAGAAAAATTATGAAGAACAGTCTGTTTATGGACTGTGATATATATATATGTATGTATATATATGATGACATACGAGGAAAAGAGAAGTCACCTGTGGCTGGCTGGTGAAAGTGGACAGGTGGGCAGGTGATGGAGGGCCTTAAGAAACATGGGGCAGGACCAACCCAAGTTCGAGTGACACTGGCCCAAGCAATCATTGGTCAGAGTCAGCATGACGACCCACACTCAGCCCTCGTGGTTCAATCCCTATTTGCTCCAGACTGGAAGCACTAACCATGCACCAGGACCTGTGCAAGTCACCAGAGAGCAGGGACCCAGCTTTGGGTCCTTAAGGAACTCAGGCCTTCAGGAGCAGCTTCCTGGAAGTATGGCTGTGGGGTGCTGGGCACTAGGAAGAAAGATGGCGGGCTCCCACTGGCACTTAACATACCCTGTATGTCTAAAGGTGTTCCAGGTAGAGGCAAATGTGTAAGACAGGAGTGCTAAGGAGTATGGTATGAGGAGAGGAAGCAGAAAAGGGCAAGCAGAAGAAAAGAGAATAGGTAGACACACTGACAGAGTAAATATGAAAGAAAAAAGGGGGAATGTGAAAAGAATGTATCCCACGAAGACAGAGCAGCAAGCAGGGAAAAGAACATACCACGGAAGAATGTGCATGCCCTGTGCAGAGGCTGGATTTTACTCAGAGGGTAGTAGGGAACCCACAAAAGGTTTTGAGTGGGGTCGGGCCACGGTCAGAAGGAGGTTTTAGGAAAGTTGCTCCCTGTGCTGTGTGGAGGATACATAGGAAGGTGGGATGGAAACAGGATGGTGGCGATAGGTCAGGAAATAGGTGAGGGGATGGGAAGGAGGGAATCAACAGTGGGAACGAGAAAAGGAAGGGAAATTCGAGACATAAAGGAGGCAGCAGATTTGGGAAAATAGGGAAACAGACAGAGTTCTCCTGAACGGCGAAGCACAGAACAGAGGATGTTTTTGGGATTCAGCAGAGTTATGTTGTGGACTGTGGTACATCCAGGAAATAGCTGGACACTGCTGAGGTCCAAGGCGTTTGCTGGGGTGGGGGGTCCGCGTCCTGGGAGAGGCCGCTGCCCTCACCATGTTCTAGTGTGGACATCTAGCTCTAGCTCTGACCCAAGGGAGGAGAAACTTTCTCCACACACCTGGATCAGAAACACCGTCAGGCTGGTTTCCTGTCACTGACCGTCTGCTGTGAAGAAGACTACGGTCGGAAGTTTTGGCTAAAAGCCTCGCTGGGGGAAAAGCAAAAGGCAAACCTGAACTAATTGCTCTGCCAGTTGAGATGACCTTTTGAAACAAGTTTGAACTTTTGTCAGCGTGCTGTCGGTATTTCCGTCAGGAAGTATTTCAACCAGCTAATGTTTGCCAACGGGGAGGACCCAGTGTTCAGCTCAGAATCAAGGTTTCTGTGCTAATCTGACCTTCGAAGGTATTTAAAGATGCAAAGGCCACATTCATCATTTGAGTTCCCAGATCCATAGTGTTGTCTACCAACATTGGCCTAGACTTACTTCCTCACTGCAATTTTCCTCCTCCTTACAAAAAGCCTAAAGACCTAACTGTCAAGCTGACCTTAAAAACTTTTTAGAATTACATGTTGCTTTCACAATTACCAGCCCAAAGGAGGCATCCGTGGTAGTTAGGCACTTAGACTTTGGAGACAAAATACTACACTTCGATTCTATCTCCACTTTTTCCTGGCCAAGTGACCTTAGGCAAAGTACTTAAACCACCCTAAGCCTCAGTTTCTCCATCTCTAAAATGTAATGCATAAGACAATCTATCTTACAGGCAGTACCCATGAGGCCAGTGCGAGTTAGACCTGAGATTGCTTGTCACAGGCTGTGGAATGTGGCTACATAACGATCAGTATAGTTATTGGCTTCAAATCCTGTCCTAGATCCCACAAAAGGTGCTGTGCTAGCTGAGGTCGCTGCATGACGCCTATGGAGCTAATGCAAAACTAGGAACCATGTTTGTTTTTCTTCTTCTTCTTTTCTTTTTTTTTTTTATAAGCACAGTCAATAGATAAAATCATTACTATACAACTCCAACCATATTTCACTGCTCTAAGAAGTCGTGGCAGACAAATTCCAGAATTTAAATTTTTATTTTGGGCAAAATAAAGGGCAGGAAAGAGCCTTTGAGGGAAAGATAGTTCATAAAACGCTGATTACCGTGGTAGAGGGCATGCAGAGTGACGAATGGCTACAGTAGAAAGGCATATTATAAGGGATCTTTCTCACCCCACAAGCTCTGTCTTAGTCTCCGCCCTTCTCCTGAAGCTATGCACCCTCAGAATACTGTACTCTGCACTCTCCCCTTCATAACACTTTCTTTGGGGAAAATTTTTTGTGACAGCCCTTTGACATGGACTCACCATGTGGTTAAAGAGGACAGGAGAAGCGACAGGTGCAGGGCTCTATGAGTACCAGAGGGGAGGACTGGAAGAAACCAAAGCTCTCTCCAGTGCTGATGATGGTTTGACTTAGGATCAGAACAACAGCTTAGTTTTGATCCCCCAACAGCCTGAGGGTCCTCTGTAACTTGCATGAGAATGACCATATCTACATTCCAGAAGCCAGGAGGAGGAAGAGGAAGATGCCTCCACCTCAGAGCACTGTGCAGACAGAGGGGGCTGCCTGCAGCAATGAGGGAGTGGTGATGGTGGGGTCCAGACGCCAGGCTTGTGTCAGACAGTAGCTCAGAACAGTGGCATAGGGGAAACTAACACCTTTGGGTGCTGTCACGTGCCCTGCTTCGGGCTAATATTCTACAGGTATTGGCTCCATAAATCCTTACAGCCGCCTCCGCAGGACAAGTCCAGCCTCCAGGCTGCAGATTCCCATGCTCGCTCTCCTACTCTGATGTGTCTGTCATCAGGAGGCAGGTCACCAAGGAAGAGCGGCAACTGCGGTGTCACTGGAGCGGGAGACGGGAGACCTGAGGTTCGTCTTCTACTTGCTGCAGTGTGACCTCAGAGAAGCCACGCAAGCCTCCTGAACCACAGAGGCCTCATCTATCAATGAGGTACATAAATATCTATCTGCTGGCCCTTCCCCAAAGGGCAGAGAGGAGCAGACGACTGAAGGCACTTGGGAAACCATACAGAGTCAGCTCTCTCATTACTCACGTCAGTTCTCTCCAGCTCCAAAGGCACCGTGATGAAAGGGGAGTCCAAACGAAGAGGTGGCTTATTATTCAAGGTGAAAGAGTCTCAGCTGGATCAAACAGAGCCACCGTGCCGGGGCCAGGTCTAGCCTGTCACAATGACCCAGCCAGCTACTCACAGGGAGCGTGATAGCTGTCTCTAGATGCTAGCTGGGCAGGGTCGGCACGGAGCTGGGGTCCTGGCTGTGGAAGATACACTCACACCAGACCCATCCACACACAAGGCTGGGTGAGTGGCCAGAGTAATCCCTCAGGTACCCTTATGCCCAGTCCTGGTCTCAGCGGCTGGGGATACTCTTCTTGCCGCCTTTAGCTATTCTCACTCTCTGACTCTTAGCAATATTTCACCCTGCAGGAAACCTTCAGTGAAGACTGCCTGCCACCTGCTGAAATGCTGCCAGCATTTATGGCAGATCCCAGCCTATTGCAAACATACGGGAGGCATTGGGTGACTAGAAGGCTCATCCAGTAATTACACAGCATTCATTTAATATTTATTGGTAAATGTTCATGAGGCACACGGAGCATATAAATCATGGCAAATGTATCACTCAGACCTGATCTTTGGCATCTCATTGTTATGCTTTTCATGTTTCTTCCTCCCCCACTCGCTGCTGCCTCCCTCCCACCCAGCCCATTCTATTACCAGTTTCTCCTGGGGTGGTGCAGACCTCCACCTCCTAATTCTCTTGTACCTCCAGAGCATTAAGACATTAACAGAAAGATCAGAGAGCTTTAGCCCAACAGAATAAATATCTGGGCTGTAGTTTTGAGCTATTGCCACTGGCTGGTCTGAGCCTTGGATGTAGGATCACCACCAACCACATGCCTAACCCTGTACATACAATCTGTACAATCTCAATCTGTAAAGTCCTCTATTGTTCTGTTAGCATCACACATCCCTCTCCCAACATCTGAGGGATTCTCTGTGCTTTGAGTTTTTGTAGGAGCCATTACAGAATGAGGCAAGGACAGATAGCTGTTTTCCCAGACTCTCCTACCATAAGGATAACAACCCAACATTGATGTTCTGCCGGTCAAACGGAGTAGCAGTGAAGTGAGTGAAGAGACTTCCTCAAGCGAGTAGGAACTTGGTAGTAGCTGGTTGAGAAAGACCAAGTCCTGGAGCAGTGGAGACTGGAGCCCCAGGTTGATGATGTCTAACACACACTCTGTAATCTCAGGACTGGGTTGCTCTCACAGGGAGTCTCCTGTGATTTGGGGCACTGTTCATGTTGGGTGATCATGAGGTTTAATTCTCCAGTTCTGAGCAATTCTGTAGGCCATTCCATCTCATTTTTTATTGTATTTCTTTCCACCTTAAATCAGCTAAATTTGACTCTGTGCTTTGAAACTAGGAATTCTGAATGAGACAGCCCAGTTATAAATGACATTAATAACAATAGCAGCTAACTGCTGTTGGATGTTTTCATATTACAGGAAACATCCCAAAAGTTTTTCATATAATAACTCATTTATTCCTAAGACACAACCTATGAAGTGAGTACCACCAGCAACCCATTGTACAATTGAGGAAGTTCATTATTTACCTCCAAGGCATAAATAATTTTGTGAAGGTGTTATTCTTCATTCTTTCCTTCTACTGCTTCCGAAGAAATGGGCCGAAGGACCTGGGCTTATATCTCTGCATCCTTTGTGTTTTACGAGAGAACTTTTCTCTCACTTGAAGGTTTTCTTCTGTGGAGCTAAAAGTTACCCCAGTGGGACCAAACTGTGGCCTTTTGCTTAGATGAACCCTGCTGGAGACAAATGGATCAAGGGCCCAAAGTAAGAGGAGGCACCTGCTGGACCTTACAGTTCCAGCCTCGGGACAAGCTCGCCATTGGGAAGACATGGGATGCTCTTTGGAAATGTCACTGTTGACCTCTTAATCACCATCTCTCAATAGAATTAATTAGTCTGAGAGCCTGAATATTGAGCTGCTCTCACATCTGGAGTGGTTTTATCACACCAGGAAACTCACCGCAGAAGGCCAACTCTCAGGGAGCAAAGTCAGATATAAACATAATTCATCACTGAGAGCTTCTGCTTATGGCTGGGTCATGATTCATAACCTAGAACTGATTGATGGTCTTATCCTCTTTCTCATTTTGGACCAGACACTTTGGGATGGTGGCTGGGTTTGACATTTTAGTCATCTTTTCTCATTCCACGAAAAAGTAAAGTAACTGGGCTTTTGACAAGAGGAGGAGGGGGAGGGCATCTGTTGATGTCAGGATTTCGGTACTTCCTTTCTTTGAACCAATGACAATAAAGGACATCCTGGGAATGGGGTAAGGCGCTTTGCAATGTGGCTGAGTGAAGACTTGGAGTTTTCCCTATATGCTTTTAGCGCTGCTATTATGGGCACCTGCAAATGATAAGAAATAATGAAAGCTGGGTCTTAAAATTTAGTGACGTCGATGGCATTTTGTTCAGAAATAGTCCCTTCTAAATTCCAGCATAAAGAACATACTCCACATTTTAGGTCTCGCAGGGTAGGCTATATGAAAGTTTGCTTTGTGGGGGATCCTTGATGGGTTGGCTGAGCCTGGTTCATTTAACATAAGAGCACAGGGGAGGCACAGCTTCTTCAGTCCAAACAGAAGCGTGCAGGCAACCTGATGAACACCAGCATTGTCCGCAGAGTCCCCGTTCCATGTCATGCAAATCCCCTCAGCGATTTGGCTCTGTTCTTCCTGCCTCCCAGATCTCAGTCATACTTTCTCTAGCCAGGCTGAGATAGACTGTTTACTGACAAATGGACTCATGATATCTGTCTTAGTGGGATTCAGTAGAACGGACCCCAGTCAGAGGTGGGGCAAAGAGAGCCACATCTCAAGGTGAGGTGCTAAGCTCCAACTCACTCTCTTTGAGAATCCAGTGTGGTGAAGGGCGTTATTCTAAAGCCCCTTAACAGAGCTGGCCTTGTTCTCTGGCGTGAGCCTTTCCTACAGAGGTCCACCGAGGGCAGGACCCTCAGTGGGGTTCACGCAAGAGGCCCTGGATAGGTACAGGCTCTTGTGCCAGACTGGCAGAGCCCTGGCCGAAGTGAGTTGCCAAAGGGCCATGAAAAGCAGGTGAATTGCATTTCTCTAACAGTTTATGAGCAGCAGTATTCAAAGATCAAGGATAGCAAGGGCGTTTTCCAACTTACCAAATCAAAAAGACTGTATATTAGGGCCCAAGTTTGCCCAGCAGCCTGTGCTTACTAACTAGACTGGCATAGAGTAAGTACTCAACATATGTTAGTTAGATGAGTGACTAGAGCATGGCTCCCAGCAGAGGAGAGTGACACTACAGATTTCCTCTCCTTCTGCTTTAGTCCCACTGTGATATTGCATGTCGTCTCCGAATCCATGCTGTAATGTAATGACATGGGGGATCGTAGCCCTTAGGAGGTGACTGAGGTATTCATGGCTGGGTGTCGTACCATCGTGAGAGGAGTTGTGGAGTTGATGAGCTCCGCCATGCCTTCCACCTTCTTCTATGCAGGAAGAAACATTTGCCTCACACTAGTGCCCAGACCTGGGCCTTTCCAGCTGCTGCAACTGTGAGAAAAGCCTTTCCTCTTCTCTATAAAATTACCCAGTATTCCATATATGCACCATGTTTATAGCAGGTCAATTTGTGAGAGCTAAATCTTGGAAACAGTCCAAATGTCTATCAACAGGAGACTGGATAAAGAAGATTGTTTTAAATAAATAAATAATAAAATAAAATAAAATGGAGTATTACTCTGCCATAAAGAGAGATAAATTTGAGTCCTTTGTATTCAAATGGGTGTACCTTGAGGACATACTCATAAGTGAAATAAATAGGTCACAGATGTGTAGATACCATATCTTTTCTTTGGTATGAGGAACTGAAGGTGTAAATGAGTCCTAAAATGTATGATAGGTATTATGAAATAGTAACAAAATGTTCCAAGGGAAAGATGTGTGTGGTGGGAGGGGTAAGTAAAGAAGGGAAAGAAAAAATTGAATAGTAAAAAAAGGAAACAAAGCTTAGGTATATAGGGGGCAGGGGGTATAGGGTGGGTAGGGGAATGGAAAAAAAGAATTAAGTCATGTCATGTACTGGTACAAATTCTCAATGCTGAATGTGATCATAACATGTATATAAAATGTATCAATAAAATCAGCTTTAAAAAAAACCACCCAGTCTTAGGTACTCAGTTATAACAGCACAGTGGACCATGCCACACTGACTACTTTTCTGCTCCGTTTCTATTTCTCTTCTGCTTTACACTTCTCTTCCCAGCTTGGTAAAACCTCCTTTTTAGAAAATACATCCAGGAAACAAATGGTCAGAGTTAGGATTTTCCTGCTCTCATATTTAACCTAAGAGGGCAAAAGAAATCTAACAAAGAGAGAAAGATAACTTTTTTTTTTTTTTTGAGACAGGGTCTCACTTTGTAGTTCAGGCTGGCCCTCACTATGTAACCTGGGCAAGCCTCAAACTCAGCAATCCTCCTGCCTCTGCCTCCCGAGTGCTGGTATGACAGACTTGAGCCACCACACCTGGCATCGTAGTGTATGGTATGGATTGCTGGTGACCATGAGTCACCACGCTTGGTACTGTTGTATGTGGTTACCCGGATTGAACCAGGGACCTTGTGCTTGCTAGGCAGGCGCCGGAACCACTGAGCTAAATCTCTGGCCCAAAAGGAAGCATTTTGTAACTTAGTCCTTGGAACATCTAGGAATAGACTGAAGAATATTGCTAACAACCTTTCCAAAGAATTTTTTTTAATTCAAATAATTGAAATGAACTCATCTGAAGTGGAATCTCATTTCACTTCTCTGAGTACAGGACTCAGTATACAGTCAGTCAGATATTTAACTGACATGTGTTGGAATGACTAAGTACTGTGATCATAAAAATACACCCGTTTTACACATCTGCCACCAAAGGCCTCAGGGGAACTGCCCACGCATATATCCCCAGAAGTCATATGCTAAAATATTAATGTTAGGTTACCCCTTTGTGGGTGTACAGGAGCTCTCTACATTTTCCAAAATTTCTAGATGGAACGTCCACAACTTAAGTATTAAAAAATGGAAATCTAGGGAAAGGAAAAAAGTGATGGTTAAAAAAAAAAGGGGGAAACAAAGCTTGTGTATATAGGGGTGGGGGTTGTCAGGTGGGTAGGGGAAGGGAAAAAATGAGAACTAAGTCATGTCATATACTGGCACAAATTCTCAATGTTGAGCATAATTGTGATGTGTATATATAATGTACCAATAAATTAAATTTTAAAAAATGGAAATCTCACTGGAAAAGCACAACATTTAAGTCAGTGATAGTTTCTGGGCTCATTTTTCTGAGGAAGTACCTCCTTATATACACAGCCAGTTTGTTGCCTGACTTGCTAGGTGAACTGACAGTCATAACTCCCAACTCATATAGGATTAACAGTCTTTAAGCTGCAGAATCCTAGGAAACCTCTGTGTACCCTTAGGAGCATGTCTGGGGGTCTCCATCCATTTTGCCATAAAGTTTCGATGTTGCATGTCTTCTCTCTGCTCTTGACTCAGTCACCCCCTGCTCCTATTTAACAACATCAGGTGACAAAGTATAGAATTCAATCAGGTGTTCATGTCCAAGTTCAGTGGCTTCCTGTGTCGACCCAAATTGGACAGAAGTAGCATTAACTGTGAGGATTTGGAAGAAAAAGACTCTGACCCTTCCTCCCCTTGATTTTTATTCTCCTTTCTATTTTATTTATTTTAATTTAATTTTGTGCTTCTAGGTTCCTCCTCACCTTTGGATGTCCTGTCAGGTTGTACATAATGAATTCTGGGAATTCTGACGGCTAGCTTGCTAACTATATTTCTCTTTGGAGACACACTACCGGTAAAATGAGTATTTTCATCCCCATCTTATAGGTGAGGAACCTGAAGTTCAGAGAAGCCAAATCACTAAGTGGGAGACACAGACCCAGAGAGTGACAAAAGGCCGCCAGCTGCACATCCATGGGCCTTTCTACTCTCCTGCCTCTGTATTTCTCCTTCTTGAATCATCCTTCAGCTTTTCTTTCCCATGACCTTCTGTTCTTTACCTTTATCCCCATCCTTCTAAGGAACACGTGTGAAATTAGGAAGGAAAAGTGGGCATACAACAGAAATACCTGGGCTGAGTGGTTTAACATACACTACCTCGGACGGACCAGACACAGTCCGGGCCCGCCGTGCCGTGAGTCCAGCAGACTGGGGAACTTACGACATACACTACCTCAATAAATAATTTCACCTCAGTATGGCAGATATCATGCATTGATTCCAATGTTTATTGAGAGTTAATGGCATGACAGATATTGCTCCAAGGGAAATGAGTTTAAAAAGCATAGAAACATAATTTCTGTGCTCAAAAGACTTTTGGTATGTGGATATTTGCATCACCATTTGTTTTTAAAAGGTAAAGAAACTAGGGCAGGAAAAGTAGCTTAGTGGTTCTGCCGCCTGCCTGGCAAGAACAAGGTCCTGAGTTTGATTCCCGGTTCCACACACACAAAAAGTTACAAAATGTAAAGAGATTAAGGCTTAGAGGACTGAACTGGGTCTTTAATAGAAGACCCAGAATAATATTTGACTCCAGATTTCATGCTTTCCAACAGCACAGAATTTTAGGGCATAACAGGAGAAAAAGTTTTTTCCTTAATTCCATAAATAAGAAAGAACAGATAGAAAGAGGTAGAAGGAGGG
>PVIC010047443.1:0-13815 GCA_004025085.1 Thryonomys swinderianus | reverse complement strand
TAAAGTCATGACCACCTACCTCAGTGGGCACTTAACTTCCTAGCAATTATTCTATATTTCTTCTGAGTTAATTATTCTTGTCTTTTCCTCCTTCTTCATATATGTTCCACCCTAATTCTGCTGATGACCTTCCCTCTTATTTTGCTAGTAGAGGCCACGGGAGAGAACTTCTGCAGCTCCTGCAGTGGAGGCACACAGACCTGTGCCTTCCCTCCTGGCTGGCAGACCCTAGCTTTGCACCTGCCATGTCCCTAACTCTCCTAACCACTCAGAGTTTCTTTTCATTGGATCATGTCGTCAGCACTCAAAGACTCTATCCTGTTGCCCAAGACAAAGGGAAAATAGTCTCAGCTCCCCTCCTAGCTATGGCTGTTTCTCTGCTGTCCTTTAAAGCACAATCCCTAACATAACTCCATCGCTGTCTACTGACACTTCAGTCTGGCACCGTGGTCCACCTCTGGGACCCATGTTCTGTCCATCCTTTCCTTTCTTGGTTACCAGCAGCATGTGAGTAAGCCAATCATTCTCTCTGCTTCTTGTATGAAGTTGTTGGGGTTTTTTTTTTTTTTTTTTTGAGACAGGGTCACACTTTGTAGTTTGGGCTGGCCCTGAGCTCACTATGTAGCCCAGGCAAGCGTTCTTGGACATGGTTTCTCCACTTGGTTTCCAGAGTGGCATAGACTTTTGACTTTTTCGACCTCAGTTCCATATGTACTGGCTCCTCCTCATCTCCAAGGACTCTAATAACATGATTAATAACTGGATTATGCTAAGTCACTCCTCTAATCTCTCTCTCAGTCAATCAATCACACCAAGAGCCTGTGCATGGTAGGCAAGCATTCTACCCCACTGAGCTATCCCCTCAACCCATTAAACTTTTAGGGAATTAAAACATAGAATTGATTACTTGTGATCTTGGATTATTCTTCCCTGTGATATCCACATAGCTTGTCTTTCCTTCTTTCTGGCTTTATTCGAAGGTTCCCTCCCAGTGGAGCCTTGTCTCAACCACTTTAAGATTATAATCTTTGGGCTGGAGATTTAGCTCAGTGGTTCTGGCGCCTGCCTAGCAAGTACAAGGGTTCGGTCCCCTGGGCAACCACATATAATACTAGGCATGGTGACTCATGCCCACCAGCAATCAGCACCACATACCACAGTGCTGTGCATGGTGGCTCATACCTGTCATCCCAGCACTCGGGAGGCAGAGAAAGATTACAATTGTTTTCCCACAAACTTTTTTTTTTTTTTAGGTACTAGGAATTTCACTAAGCTACATGTTTATCCCTTTTTAAATTTCTAATTTTGAAGTATGAAGTTGTTGGGTTTTTTTTTTTTTTTTTGAGACAGGGTCTCACTTTGTAGTTCAGGCTGGCCCTGAGCTCACTATGTAGCCCAGGCAAGCCTTAAACTTAAATTTCTAATTTTGACATAGGGTTTTACTAAGTCACTAAATTACCCAGACCTGCCTCAAATTTGCCATCCTCTTGTCTCAGCTTTCCAGAGTGTTGGTATTACAGCCATACATGTATGGACACGTACAAATTGTTTTATCTGTTTTCCTTAATTTATTTTTTTCATTAGCACTAAGAACTTAAAAGTATTCTTGTACCTTGATTATTTTCTGTCTTCTCTATTAGAATGTGATCTGTTGTGGCTTAGTTTCTTTTCTCATTGCTGAGACAAAATACTCAACACCCAAGTTAAAGAAGGAAAAGTTTATTTAGGTTACAGTTTGTAGAGGTTTCTCTTCATAGTTGGCTGGCTCTGAGGCAGGGTGGCATGGCAGAAGGCCATCACAAAGGGAAAACAGTTCATGGCAGGCAGAAGGCAGCAAAGCAGTGAAGTAGAGGAGAAGCAGAGGTCACAGCAAGTGACAAAGTAGCAAAGCAGCAAGTGAAGTCAAAAGCCCTCTTTCTGTCCAGGTTCATACTGTAAAGGCAGGTAGTGCTCATACTCAGGGGAACCTTCCCATTGTCCACAACCAGAACTATGCCAGTCAGTGGACTAATGTGCTAATCACACATCCTTGATCCCAGCATCACACACTCTAGATCCTGAAAAGCCCCACCTATGCCCATGCAAGGCTTTGGAAGAAAGTCGTGTGATGACTAAAGATAATGATAATGTGCTATATATTTCAAGGAAGCAGAAAGAGATGATTAGGATAAATATTTGAGGAAATAGTTGTGCTTACTCTACTTTGAACATTACACAGAATACACATGATACCCATGAATACATATAATTTTTCTGCACCCATTTCATTCATTTATTTATTTATCTTGGTAGTATTTGGACTGAACCCATGGCCCTACATATACTAAGCAAATGCTCTATTGAGCTACATCCTCAGTCCCAAAAAATAAATTTAGGGCCAGAGATTTAGCTCAGTAGTTCTGGCACTTGCTTAGCAAGCACAAGGTCCGTGGTTCGATCCCCAAAAATGACATACAATAATACCAGGTGTGGTGACTCACACCCACCAACAATCATTACCTCAAGCCTCTAATCCCAGCACTCCGGAGGCAGGGGCAAAAGGATTGCTGAATTTAAGGCTAGTCTGGGTTACATAGTGAGCTCAGAGCCAGCCTGAACTACAAAGTGAGACCCTGCCTCAGAAAAATAAAATAAAACGAAATAAAAAATAATGGGAATTCTATGAGGGAAGGAGTTTTTGCTTTCTTTAGTTACCACTTTATCCCCAACGCACCTGATACACAGTATTCACTGAATGAGTGAACTGGAATGCCACTTTGCCCATAAAGATGAGTAGCTAACTATCTATTATGAAGGGTAATTGTAAATATTTAGTGTTGGGATGAAGTCCCACCAGGACAATCCCTCAGGACATGACATGATCTTAAAGTCCAAACAAGAGCTTTACTACCCAGCTGGGGGCCATCCCTCCATGTAGAGGAAGGCACCAAATTAGATCAAAGTGTGATATTTAAAGACAAAATGTATTCCCCACACCTGTTACCAGGTGGTTTCTATGTAAGAACAATTAGATCATTTTATTGTTAGAGTGCAGGAGTGAGACATTACAAAAGCCAATAGCAATGATTAGATCACTGGTTACTATAGAGGAGTGCGTTTTAAAAACAGTCTGTGGCTGCATGCGTCAGCTGGGTGCACAGTTCCCAAGGAGACAAGTTCCTGGTTCACAGAGAGGTTGCAGGACACGACGTGGAGTTTTTAACAAAATGGCTGTTTCTATGTCAAATTGGGTCTCACATTTAGCTTGTACTTAACCAGGTAAAGAAATGTTTGTTTGATTTTCTTTGGAAATTAGTGTTTTGTTTTTCGTTTTCATTTTTATCTGCTTTTTTTTTTTTTTTTGAGACAGGGTCTCACTATGTAGTTCAGTCTGGCCCTGAGCTCACTATGTAGCCCAGGCAAGCCTCGGACTCAGCAATCCTCCTGTCTCTGCCTCCCGAGTGCTGGGATTACAGGCATCAACCACCAGTCCTGGCATTGTGGTATGTGGTATTGATGGCTGGTGGGCATGAGTTACCACACCCAGCATTGTATGTGGTTACCGGGGATCAAACTCAGGACCTTGCGCTTGCGAGGCAGGCGCCGGAACCACTGAGCTAACTCTCCAGCCTCTTTTTGCTTTTGTTTTGTACTGGCAGTCGAACTCAGGGCCTTTCACTTGCCAGGCAGGTGCTACACTATTGAGCTGCATCCCAGTTCTTTTTGTCCTTTTGAGATACAGTCTCACCGTGCACTTCAGGCTGGACTTGCACTCATTTGATAGCCCAAACTGGCCTTGAACTCACAGCCATGCTCCTGCCTCACCCTCACAAGTGCTGGGATTGCAGGAATACACCACCATGCCCAGACATCACTGTAAATTTTTAGAGTAGAAACTCAGACATACACAAAGGTTTACTCAGTCACTGTGAATCAAAGATTTTCAAGGAGCTTTATTCTCCAATTAAGGCCATTTTAACCCTCAGTGTTAACGGCCCTCAATTTTCAGTTCCGAATTATAAGGAAAGCCACAACATGTCATAGACACACATCTCCTAGAATTAGTTTATGATGGTAGAAAGCCAAAATGGAGATTCTGAATAAGAAATTGGCGGGTTGGAGATTTAGCTCAGTGGTTCCGGTGCCTGCCTCACAAGTGCAAGGTCCTGAGTTCGATCCAGGTAACCACATACAGTGCTGGGTGTGGTGACTCATGCCTACCAACAATCAATACCACATACCACAGTGCCAGGTGTGGTGGCTCACACCTGTCATCCCAGCACTCGGGAGGCAGAGACAGGAGGATTGCTGAGTTTGAGGCTTGCCTGGGCTCCATAGTGAGCTCAGGACCAACCTGAACTACAAAGCGAGACCCTGTCTCAAAAAAAAAAAAAAAGAAAGAAAGAAATTGGCAAAATATGTAGACCATGATAGCCAGATGTCTTGCTTATAATTTTCAAGATCTTGAGATCAACCAAGGGGACTGGGCAGGCTGTGTCGTTTCCTTCTTCACACCCACCTGGGGGCTGTCTGCATGGAGAATCTGTGGGCACAAAACGGCATTTCACTAAATTCTCACCAAGTCTCACTGATGTTGTGTAAAATTTTCTGTTTACAAAAAAAGAAGTCTAACAACCTGCCTAGTGAAACTGAGTTATAATCTAGAAAGTAGAGACAGAACATCCAGGGAAATAAATAGATGAAAGAAGCCTCATTTGACCTTCTCCAGAGAGGACAGACCCAGTGGTGTTTCCCACATGGCCAGTCCAGGCTTCCCAAACCCAGATATCTGTCCTGTCCCAGCATTGCTAGGAATTCCAGGCCAGCCTGAACGACACAGCAAGACCCTGTCTAAAATAAAGTTTGATTACCATTGTATGGCGCTGTATTTTTTTTTGTATGGCTTTTGTGTATCAAACATTCAGGCATCTTGTGCCTGTTCCATGGATTTACAGCCTGATGAGCAACTCGCTGGACATTTTATAATGACTTGTTTGCTCTCTAGACACCAACTGATACTCATCCTAACCAATGGGGATAAACAAGCAAGTTTTGGTTTTTGAGACAGGGAACTACTACACATTTCAGGGTGGCTTTGAACACAAAGAGCAAAGGCTGGCCTCAATTTCATGACGATCCTCCTTTCTGGGCCTCCAGACACTAAGATTACTGAGATGTGCCACGATGCCTCTCTTTGAACGAGCAAATTTTGAGTAATCTAAGAGGTTATAATTTTATAGAGCATAATTCTGTTACTAACCTTTTATAGAGCATAATTCTGTTACTAACCTTTCTTACACCAGGAAAAATTTTGAGCAAATTAGTGATATTTTAATTTGAAAAAATGGAGACAGGGTCTTACTCAATTCTTATCTAAAATGTTTAAAGACACAGCAAGTGTGCTGGTTCCTCTGCTCTGTGAAGAGACCAAACCACAACAAGGTCAGCCCTATTACATAGGCACCACAGTGCTGGTCACACTGCCCCTTCCAAACTTTCTGGTTTGGTTTTGAAGGTGGAGAGGGTGATCTCATTTCCAAAATACAGAAAACATGCTATTCCAAGAGGAAATGGACCATCCACTCTAAAGAGAAAAGGACAATTTGCAAGATTGAAAAAAGATCCCAAAGATTGATGAACCTTTGCCTGATTACCATTGTTTTCCAAACCTGGTGACAAACTTGGTAATCCCAGCATTTGGGAGGCTGAGGCAGGAGGATTCTGGGAAATCCAGACCAGCCTGAACAACATAGCAAGACCCTGTCTAAAAAGTGTTATTACCAATAATATGTATGGCTTTTGTGTATCAAACATTCAGGGATAAAAATAATGCTGTTAGGGCCAGAGATTTAGCTCAAGTGGTACCATACCAACCTTGGACACACAAGGGCCCGAGTTTGATCCTCAGTGCCGAAAAAAAAAAATAATAATAATGCTGTTGCCCGGCATTGTGGCACATTCTAATAATCCCAACACAAGTTGGAGGCCAGCCTGGGTCACCTATTGAGTTTGAAGCCAGTTTAAACTATATTGTGAGACCTTATCACTAAATAAATAAATAAATGCTGTCCTTAAACTATATTTTTTGTTCTTCAAAATGAAAAGGAACAGAAAAGCAGGAGGGAAAAAAAGGAAGAAAATTATCCCCAAGTGTTGGATCAGTTCTTACAAGAGAGCGTCCATCCTCAGGGGACAATTCTGAAGCCTGGAACACAAAAAGACTGTTTCTGACCAATAAAACCCTCCTAATGCACACTATTCCCCAGTGTAATTTCCAACACTTCCACACTCTCTCCACAAATAGTCACCACCATTAAAGGGTTTTAATGTTTCATTCAAAATAGATTAGTTCCTGTGGCCAATAGCCAATGTAATTATAATGAATGTTGTATTAATCCTGATGACATTTCTCTGAGTTCAATACATCACTGTATCTTAATCTTCCGCTATTCAGTTGCTCAATTACCCAGTTAGACTGTTGGTGATCATTTACTGGGACTTATTTCATCACTGGTATAAGAACTTACTTTTGATTTCCAAGGAATTGGTCTGGCTTATGTGATTATGGGGACATTATTCCAGTTATGCACCACTTCTGGTCTCTCCTTTAAGCAAAATTATAGAATCTTAGAGAAATAACTGAAGTGGGAAGGCTTTGGACATTAACTTTCCCAATAGATGGTATTGCCAGGTCCATTAAGAAAAATTATCAAACATTTTAAAAGCAAGTTGATAATGTTATGCATAATAGAAGACATTACAACAAAAAGCCTTCCACTGCTAGAAGTATTACTCACTAGATATTTTGAAAAGCCTCCTACTTAAAAATATATTGATATTTTGTAGGTTTCACCAAATATAAGTTCACAGGCCTTGTTAGGACCCTCAGAAACTAAGGGAAATTTAAAGCAGAAACACAGAGAACACTGAGCTCAGTGATATGTACCTACATGAACACCAGCCACCATGAGGGAAATGCTAATACCAAAAACCCAGAGCTTTGGGGGAGTAAACAGTAAACATTCTAGAAAAATAAGAAGCAAGTCTTGGGCCTTGTTCTGGATCAATCCTGTTCTACTGTATGAAAACCAGCTTCGAGTTGACATGACACCAAAAAGTGAGAAACAGACAGGTCCAGGATTCCAGAGTGCAAGTTTCTGGGAGAACTTATAGCAGAAGCAGAGTCCTGGGTTCCAGCAAGGCCAGTTGGATCTCTGCAGTTTGGGCCAGAGGAGGGGAATACATATTGGTTAGAACAAAAGTGACTTCATCCACGTTGGAATGTACCTGGTTTATCTTAAGCTAATTTTAGAGGCAGGCACATTGCTAGAGCCAGGATCAGATTGTAAAGCTCCACATCACCCTGCTCTAATGGTTTTGTCTATTTATAGTTTGCTGGGAAACTATGAAGGAAAAACCCTCTAGGATTATTCTGGAGTAGTCATGTTGGTCATGACTCAAAATGGCTGCACATATGTCAAACTAAATCCACACAGGCCTAAGGAGCTGGGGGACAACAAGGGAAATCTGTCTCTGCTCTGACTTTGAGTCCAAAGAACAGCAAAAATGACAGACACAAAGAGCTAAAAGCAGTGATATGCCATATGGAAGCCAAGCTGCCACAGAGGAAATGCTTCAAGCTGTAAGCACAAACCTGTCCCCGCAAGAACCTGTGGTGAAGCCCAGCATGCTGATGCACCCCTTTAATCCCAGCTCTTGGGAGGCAGAGGCTGGAGCATGGCCATGAGTTCAAGGCCACCCTGGTCTATTTACACTTGATATTACCCAAAAGGCCGAGAAGCGATACCCTGGCCTATTTAATGAGACCTTATTTTGTCAAAAAAACAACACAAAGCAAACAAACAGAAAGAACTCATGGTTAAAATTGACATGATGGTTTTTCCCCCAATTACTAGAAACTGAACTCAGAATTTCACACTTGCTACACAAGCCCTCTATTGCTTGAGCTATATCTCCAGCCCCAAATTTAAATGCTTTTAATCTTCTGAATTCATTTTATAAGAATATAAGAAAGTACATCTAGGGCCAGAGATTTAGCTCAGCAGTTCTGCCGCCTGCCTAGCAAACACAAGGTTCGATCCCAGCAACCACATACAATGATATGATCTTGGGTGTGGTGACTCACGCACCAGCAATCAGTACCACACCCCACAATGCTGGGTATGGTGACTCACGCCTGTCTTCCCAGCACTTGGGAGGCAGAGGCAGGAGGATTGGTGAGTTCGAGGCTTGCCTGGGCTACATAGTGAGCTCAGAGCCAGCCTGAACTACAAAGCGAGACCCTGTCTCAAAAAAAAAAAAAAAAGTACATCTAACTTTGCTTTATGTAAAGTATGGTGACTCACACCTGTAATCCTTATAGCTCAATGGGCTGAAACAGGAGGATGGCAAGTCTGAGACCAGGCTGAGAGAACCTGTATCAAAATAAAAGTAGCTGTGGGGCCAGAGATTTAGCTCAGTGGTTCCAGCGCCTGCCTCGCAAGCGCAAGGTCCTGAGTTCGATCCCGGTAACCACATAGAATGCTGGGTGTGGTGACTCACGCCCACCAGCCATCAATATCACATAGCACGGTGCTGGGCGTGGTGGCTCACACTTGTAATCCCAGCACTCGGGAGGCAGAGATAGGAGGATTGCTGAGTTCGAGGCTTGCCTGGGCTACATAGTGAGTGCAGGGCCAGCCTGAACTACAAAGCAAGACCCTGTCTCTAAATAAATAAATAAATACATAAAGTAGCTGAGTCTGTAGATCAGTGTGAAGTACTGGACCCAGTACTAGATCAACAGCCTGGAATGTAGGGGAAAATAATCATATAAATTGTGGGCCCTGTGCCACACAGAGGGAGGGAGAGAGAGAGAGAGAGAGAGAGAGAGAGAGAGAGAGAGAGAGAAGAAACAAAATCTAGGGATTGTGAGATGTAGTTCATCAGTAAGCATTTGCCTAACATACTTATGGACCTGGGTTTAAACCTCAGCACTGAGAAAAGAAAAAAAGTAAAACTACCATTGTGAGATGTATATAAATTGTACCAATAAAGAATTTAATTAAAAAAAGTAAAACTACCACATGAGAAAATAAACCATCGTGAGTAAAAGTCAACAGAACCAACAACAAAACAGATTTAGAGTCTAAAAAACAGCGAAATGCATCATAAATTAAAGAAGAAAAATCAGTTCATCTCATTAAAGTAGAAAAAAAGCATTTGATGAAAATCCAACATAACTGGGCTGGGGATATGGCCATTGGTAGTGCTAACCTAGTACGCATAAAACCCTTGGTTTAATCCCCACTGCAGGAAAAAAAAAATTGACATACTTTTAAAGAAAACAGAGATGGTAGAGGATGCCCTTTACCAGACACCAAAACTCCTTACAAAATAGGCTAATTGAGATACGGCAACCTTCAGCCTTCAAACTGACCCAGACAATAGAAAAGCAGGACAACACAAGCAACACAAAAGTGCCCCAGGCACTGCGTATGCCTGTCACTCCACAGAGTTGCCCCGGAAAAGCTCCTGGGAAAGATGAGCGTCCCAGTAAACGGGGGTAGCCAGTGTAATGGGCTGTCTGAAGTTGATTTGTACCATACCACAGAGAAAATCAGTTCCCACAATCTATCGATCGGGTTCTAGTCAGGAAAGAGGAACTAGACCCATAATTTGAACAGGAAAGCTATACCATGGAGAATTACTAACTACAGTGTATCTCCAAGAATAAAGTGAGATCAGTTTACTGGTTTTGCGGTTTTACTGGCTTTGTGGTTTTGTGGTCCTGAGGACTGAACCCAGAGTTTCACCCTAAACTATATCCCCAGCCCTTTTAAAAAATTTGAAACTGTCTCATGAGTTGTCCAGTTTAGACTGGAACTTGTACTCCTCTTCCTCAGCCATATACCACCAAATCCAGTTTCAAGTAGTTTTTGAATTTTACTATGTCCCACCCTAGGGATGGGAAAGAATTCTCTTTGGAGTATTTGGGGAATGTGTACGTGAATTTTATTATCAGACTAAGAATTGCTACAAATACACTCTTTTTCTTTCTTTCTTTCTTTCTTTCTTTCTTTCTTTCTTTCTTTCTTCTTTCTTCTTTCTTTCTTTCTTTTTGTTTTAAATTTCTTTTAGATGTATCTTTACCTTGCTCTGAAAAGAGTCAGTAGCTAGCCCCAAGGGATTAACTGGCTGGAGCCCAGAGAGCAGCATCGTAATGCGGGATAAGGCGAATCCACCATCACCAGCCCTGAGGTGGGCCCAGGAAGGGCAGACTTGGAAGGAAGACCCAACCTAAGGCTAACACTGAGACCTCTGTGGAGAGGATGGGGCTGTGCTCTACTGAATGTTCCCTGAAATAAGCTTTTGCTCCACACGGGTCCTCACTCAGGAAAGAAATCCTTATTTGCAGCCTATAAACAAGGAAGGACTGAGGTCCAGGAAACTCAGAGCAGGATGTGGCCTACGTATCTCCAAAGACGCTGCACAATGCCTCCCATCCAACCTGCTCCTTTGATGGGCCTCGATCTGTTCCACAACCTTGGAGGCCTGTGTCTGCTCCTTTTAGAAACCTGCTTGTAGTAACAACACACCGGAAATGCTGCCACCTAACTCCCAAAGTCACAGGTTCTTTACTTTCTTGCCTTTGAAGCCCTAGGCAGAGGCTGGAGCTAGAAGAAGCACTGGTTACAGGGAGGAGAGGCTGAAGCTGAAGCTGAAGCTGTGGCCTAGACAAGAGCCACCAGCAACACCAGACAGTGAGACATCCCAGAGAACGTCACGCCTCGAGCCCTGAGTCATCCCCAGACTTTGTCTAGAGAGCCGATGCCCACACATCCCAGACTGGATAGAAGCCACACCCACTGTGCGCTGTCTGAATTCATGAACTATAGAGTCCATGAGCTTAGTAAAATGACTGTTTTATACCACTAAGCTTTGGAGTGATTTGTTGTATAGTGTTAGATAACTGGAACATTTTATAAATTAATTTTTTTTTAAAGACAGAGAAAAGCTGGGTGTGGTGGCACATGCCTGTAAAGCCAGCACAGCACTCTGGGAGGCCGAGGTAGGAGGGTGACAAGTTCAAGCTCAGCCTGAAGTATTCCAGCAATTTAGCAACATCCTGTCTGGAAATTTAAAAATTCTTAAAGGCTGGGGATGTGGCTCAATTCTAAAGCCCTGAGTTCAATCCCAGAACTGAAGAAAAAAAAGGGGGGAGAAGAAAAAAAGAAGAGAACAGAAGAAAAAGTAAGGAGAGAAAAGAAAAAATAACACCAAGCTTTTAAAAATGGGTCTGACTGGGCAGAGGGTTAGCTCAGTGGTTCAAGCACCTGCCTCGCAAGCGCAAGGTCCTGAGTTCGATCTTGGTAACCAATACAACGCTGGGCATGGAGACTCAACGCCCACCAACAATCAATACCGCATACCACAGTGCCAGGCGTGGTGGCTCACGCCTGTAATCCCAGCACTTGGGAGGCAGAGACAGAGGATTGCTGAGTTCGAATCTTGCCTAGGTTACATAGTGAGCTCAGAGCCAGCCTGAACTACAAAAAAAAAAGGTCTTTTTTTTGTCTCAAAAAAAAAGGTTTCTGACTGAGTGTGGAGGTAATACTCCTGTAATCCCAGGACTCGGGAGGCTGAGGCAAGAAGACTGCCCCAAGTTCAAGGCCAGGATGGGGTAATTGGTGAGTTCAAGGCCAGCCTGAACTACATAAAAACACTGTCTCCAATTTTTTTTTTAAATCAAAAGACGTCTGCACAAAAACGTGAATCTAATGGCTAATGTAACCAATTGCAGTGGTAGTTAGGAAAATGTAAATTAAAACCACAATGAGTTACACTACACAAAACAGCAAAATTCTAAAGTCTGACAGTCTCAAGAGCTTGTGAGGAAGTAGAGCAGTAGGGATTTTCTCACCTGGATCTTCTTGAAACCAAGGCCTGAGAAAGGGGTTAATACGCTGAGCCCTTAATACAGCAGGTGACCACACAGGGCACTGAGCATGAAGGAGAAGTGAGGCAGGAGATTCAATACAGTGCGCCGCCTTCCAGTGCTGATTATTGTTGTGAGGAGCTTCAAAAAGATAGAGCAGATTAGTAAAGAAACACCACCCTGCGTTCGGGGAGGCCCACCCTGAGGAGCTGCGTTTCAGAACAGAGAAAGCACAGGTGGGGTGTCGCCGGACATCCTCCACCTCCTCTCCATTCTCTTGTTTTCCTTCGGTATTGGATTATATGGGGTGGTTCACTGCTCTGTGCTTCCAGGCGGTTTCTCACCGCCCTCAGCAGCTATCCATCCACATGGGGATTTGATCCAAACCTGAAAGTGCACAGTTGACCAGGAGAGGTTGGGGCGCTCAGAAAGACAAGAGGGGGGAAAGAGCAGTTGGAGAAGGCTGAGCAGGGTATGAAGTTTGTGCCACCGCAAGACATCAGCTTGCACTGCTGGTGGGATTCTTAGTCCAGCCACTGGGGACAAAGCGTGGAGGCTCCCCGCCGAGCTGAAGACGGGTATACTCTGCATGCCAGCAACATCTGGTACCCCCAGGGGCGAGGCTTGAGAAAGTAAGGGAGTGGTGCTTGGCTGGCAAGCGCAGGGCAGAAGCACGAGGGGAGTTGGGCGGTGTAGCTGTGGTTGACGGGCCTTATTAACTCACGCTTGTACATCTTTAGCATAGCTGGATGGAAGAGGCTTAGAGTGGCCCCTGGTCAGCCTAGGAGGGTGGGGTCAGACTCCTTCACTGACTGTGAGAGCACGGGGAGACAGAGACCAGCGTCGGCAGAGGGAGGGCAGGAGCAGCGGGATGGAGAGGTGGGCAGAGGTGGGGAAAAGACAAGAGGAAGTTGACACCTTTTGGGTTGTCGCATGGTGCCCTGGCTCAGGCAGTGAGATGGCTTCCAACCCAAGCAGAGGAGAAAAAGAAATTATCTTTCCCCCAACATCCTCCAAGATGAGGACTATGGAGCGATCCCTCTGAACCTCCTTTGGCCAAGACCTCCTTCCAGGGATGGCTCTGGTCCCCTCACCTACTCCACAAAATGTCCCTCATCCTCCTTCCGGTAGGCTGTGAGAACTAGAAGACTCTTGTCCTGAAAGGCCTTCCATCTGGGCCTATGGCCAGGGCTGGCTCGGACTTGCTACGTGAATGGTTACTGTATTGTGAGTGTCTCCGGAAGGCAGTCACTGGCCCCTGAAAGGAGGCCTGTGGCTGGGTAGGGGAAATGGTGAGGACAGGTAAGGCCACTGCAAGGGCTCTGGCCTCAGAAAGTATTCATCAAGGGGGTGACTTCCTGCCACAGATGAGTTCAGACCCTTCCTTCTCTCACATGCATGTGCTTTCTCACCATGCGATACTTTCTGTCATGTATGACACCACACGAAGGCCCCAAAACACACGCCACACCTCCAACTCCAACTTCCCAGTCCCCACAAGAGTAAGCCAAATGCACTTCTGTTCATCACACATAACCAGTTGTGCTAGAGCAGCACAACACGGACTGGAGGCCACTCCATGATGACACTTTTCTAGTGACCTAGGGGGCCTCTACACAAAGAAGGGCAGGGGCAGCAGAAAGCACCATAGAAGGAAGCAGGACAGGGCAGGGACACAGAGTTTTTACTCATTAAAAGTTACGTGGAGGCCGGAGGGTTAGCTCAGTGGTTCCAGTGCCTGCCTAGCAAGCGCAAGGTCCTGAGTTCAATCCCCGGAAACTACATACAATGCTGGGCGTGGAACTCATGCCCACCAGCAATGGGCACCACATTCCACAGTGCCGGGCATGGTGGCTCACACCTGTAATCCCAGCACTCGGGAGGCAGAGACAGAGGAT
>PVIC010047442.1:0-13881 GCA_004025085.1 Thryonomys swinderianus | reverse complement strand
CAACCCAAATGTCCATCAACTGGAGAGTGGATAAAGAAGATGTGTTTTTTTTTATAAAATGGAGTATTACTCTGCCATAAAGAATGACAAGATCGATCCATTTAGGTGCAAATGGAGACACCTGGAGGATATACTAATAAGTGAAATCAATAGATCACAGATAGACAATTACCAGATCTTCTCTTTGACATGAACACCTCTACATGCAAATGAGCTTTAGAAAGTATGACAGCTTTTATAGAGCACAAAATTTCTATAGGAAACTTGGTGTGGGAATGTGATGAGGGGAAGGAATAAATATGATACAGAAAGAAAATAAAAGGGCATGTATAAGGGGGGTGAGGAGGTGTGGGTGGGTAGGGATATGGGTAAAAATGAGAATTAACTTGTGTCATATACTGGTACAAATTCCCCAATGTTATACATGATTTTGAGATGTATATATATTGTACCAATAAAGAATTCAATTTATTTAAAAAAAACAAAAACATTTGCTGCTATTGAAAGAGTAAATAGTTGTTGAATCAACAGGTACTGCAATTTTTTTAAAAAAAGCACTTTAAGACCATTTACCGTATATTCCATAGTAAGACTACTCATTCTCTACTTCCCAGACATATTTCCCAGAAACCCAAGCTATAGATTTCCTTTCCTCCAAGGAGCTCATTAAGTGGCAGCCACATAACAGTGTTTCTCCCACTACCACTAAAATCCTCAAGATCCACCCTCTCAGACTAAATTTAGAAAATTACTAACATCTCTATATATTGATTGACCTATTTTAGAAGTTTCAATTAAATCTAATCATACATTGCATGTCCTTTTGTGACTATGACTTTTCAAGGGTCATCCATTTCACAGCATTTTATTAACTTTTTTGTTTTTTGTTTTTTTCACTGTATAGACACCATAAAAAGCACTTTTACCAGACACTACAAATGAGCACTATTCATGTGAGTGAGAAATTAGTTTAAATGAATCAAAAGGGGTAGGGGAAAGGAATCAATTTATTGCTTTTTTTGTGATTTACTACTGAATTTGAAAACTGTTCACAGTACCCATCATAGTTTATTTAGAAAAAAATAAGGGAAAACGTTTACTTAAAATATAAAAAATAAAGAAAAAACACTAAGCCATATAAGATGCAGAGGCAACAGCTGTAAATCAGGTATAAAGCAGAATTACAGATACCTTATATTGTAGTAGAAAGTATATTTGTCCTGAAGACAAGAGATGAATATATTTGACCAATAGTCTTTCTTTACACATTTTTGCATGAGTTGTTTTATAAATATTAGATAAATAACACTGTGATGACATGGTGATGGATTCTTGTATCTAGTAATTGAAATAATGTCTCTGTTATCACTATAATTCATATCTTGTACAAATATTAATTCCAAGTTTACATTCCTGAATTATAATAAACTAGTATAATAGCACCTAATTTTCACAATTTTCTTAAAAGTGAGGTGGTTTAAAACACATTCTTATATAAATTTCACCTTACCAATTTTACAAAGATGTTATTCTGTCCAACACTACTCCAAATTGATTTCCCTGGAAAGCTGACTGGGAAATAGACATTAGTGTCCAAGATGCTTAGAGGGTATTTGAATTGCAGGGCAGTTTAAATTTATTTTTTCTCTTTCAAGTTTCAATCATTTTAGTCTGTGAAGTAAACTGACAATAGACAGATGAAAGAACAAAGACCACACAGATTTTATTATATGACTAAGCACGGGAGCTGCAGACACACGATGTGAGGCTCAAGGAAAGTGAGATGGTGCTAAACAAGGGTGACAGGGCTTGACCATGCCGGGCACAATGTAGCCATAGGAAATCCTGGGCCAAGTCTCACTGCACAGAGGAGGTCTCCCTGGTAACAGGCTTTCGTGTCCATCTCCTTTCTAGACCAGATGTCAGATTCCAAGTCTCGTCTTCCTGTGAAAGATTTTCCTTAGGTAGAAAGTGGGATGGCAGAAAGGAAAGACTCTTGCCTACATCACCTGTTTAATCATTAATTTAGACAGATGTGGTTTTTTTTTTCTGAAAGAACAGATTTTCAAAGTCATTCCTGTGCCTGCTGAGGTCTGCAACTTCTCTAAGTAATCAAACTGAACTATATATATGTATATATGTATGTTTTGGGGAAGGAAAATAGCCACAGTTTCACACTCGCCAAAGGAGGAAGTAAAGTTGCACAGTGAGAGAAGCTAGGCTTTGCGCGGTTTCAGTGAGAAATACAGATAAACCTCCCGTGAGTGCTGAAAGCAACAGAAGGTTGGTTTGTCTCAGGTTGTGGGAGGAAGATGACATTCTCCAGATTCCTTCCTTGAATAATCACTGGGTGTGGCTGCCTGAAGAAGGCTGTGTGACAGTGAAGAAAGATGGCTTCCTCCAGCTGCAGGAAAGAATTTCTGGTGAGGGCTGGCAGAGGAAGACTGACTCTTGGAACTAATTCTAGCCACTGGACAAACAAGCCCTTTATTGCCATGGAGCCCTAGACAGCACATTACAGTATCTATGAGTCACCTTCTATGCTCCATTAGTCCTAAGCTTAGAAATCTTTGAATTCTAAATTTAGAAATCTTTAAAAATATTTATGTTGTTAGTACATGTTTTCAATACACAATGATTGCATTCATCATGCGTAGTTAGTCTATGTACAAAACACATCTTAATTCTTTTATTTATTCACTTTCACTACCGTTCTTCCTTCCTATCTCCACTCTTCATCCCTTTCTGTTGGCTTCTCTTAATTAAAAAGAGAGAATTTTAAAATGTTGACATCTTGGCTATTAGCTAGATGTGTAATTTGGAACAAACTCATTAATCATTCTAATACCCATTTTTTTTCCTCACATAAAGTGAAGGAGGCTCTGTCTGATCTCTACCAGTTTTTCAAATTGTAATATTTATAAATGTAGATTTGTTTTCTTGTGTGTGATATTTAGACTTAAGTCAAAGTGAAAAGGATTACACCAACTCACATCACACTGCTAAATGATGGCCCTATATCATTTACCACACAATTAGAACAGATTGACAGACACTGGATGCATTTTCTATTGTGATGTAATAGATTGTCACAAATTTAACAGGTCAATACATGCCACTTATCCATTTATCTTCACAAGTATTTATAGGTCAGCACAAATGACGCAACTGGGTTCTCTGTCCAGATTCTTCTTATATTGAAATCAGTGTGTCAGCTGGACTGGATGCTCACTTGTCAAGAGAGGTTTTCTTTCAACCTCATTCAAATTATTAGTATAACTCAGATTCTAAATGTAACTTCTTTACATGGCAATTCATCAATAATTTGCTTCCTCCAGACTTCAAGGAGTGTATCTCTGACTCTACATTTTGTACCTCTATGCCCTTTAAAAGAGCTTACCTGAGTGGATCAAGTCTTGTTAGAAAGTTCTAACCTTATTAACTCAATTGATTTGGAGATTTAAATTAAACTGTAAAACACTAGATTGCATACAGTAAAGCATAACAGGATCAGATCATATCATTTCCACAAGTTTCACCCATGTTCAAGAGACAAGCTTTATGCATGTCTATGTTCCATGAGGTAGAATCTCAGGGACATGTTTAAAATTTCTTTCACAAATAGAAAACCTGGAGTGGTAAAGAGAGTCCTATCGTTAAAAAGAGTTGGTCTATGTGCTTTCATGTACCTGCTCTCATAAAAGATCCTCATCGGTGAACATGATTCTGAAGTTAACCTGGGAAAAGTTGATCAATAGTTACACTTGCCAAGAATAGGCCTCAATATTTCATTGCGCTGAGTGTAGGCATAGAGTTTTGAGATGAAAGATAAGGGAAATTTTGAAATTCATACTTATCGCCTTGTAGCTGCCACAAGTTTTTCAGCACACATTCTGGGATCCCATTCATTCCTTAGCAGTGCCTTTTTCCTACCATGAGGCCTAATAAAACCAAGTACCTCACGGACTTTCAAACTGCAACTTTTAAAATCCTGCTCTGATATTAGTCCTCAGTTTACCCACTCATGCATGGGGGGAGATGAGGAATTTTTCAGTTAATGATAAGACTTTCCCGTTTTCTCAAAACAAGAAGTGGAATATTACAGTCTTTAGTTCTTGTTCTTGCATAAACTCTGTTGGGCATTTATAAGAAAGCTAAATATAGGCATAATCTTAAACATCATTATTGTGTCCATAACTTCTTAGTGATTTGCCTTCTGTCTTCATTATCTCATGTTCTTGCCTGTGATATTGAGAATGTTTGTATTGTTAATGTGCGGCATAGATTGCATCTCTCCTGCTTCCACCAGAATTCTAAGTGTGCACCTCCCATGTGAGAGCAACACAAATGCACAATCTTACATTGAAAGTCTTCTTGAATCCATCCAAGTATTATCAGTTAGTGTCTCCAAACCATATGGATTATTGGGGGTAACTTGAATATAAAAGTTTTTGTGTAAATTACCTTTTATTTAAAATTTGTTATTTTAATTTGCTTTTCTCTAATGACCAATGATGTTGAATGTGCTTATTGATCATTTATACTTTTTCTTCTGAAAATTTTCTGTTCCTTTCAAGCTCCTATTTTTAATTTGATCTTTTATCTTGGGAAATCTAGTTTTTCTGGCAGGAAATTTTCAGTCCAAACTAGTACCTCTCAATTTATAGGAACACTTTGTTCACCATCGTAATATTTTATAGAGTCTCTGCTCAAGGGACTCACTTCACAACAATTAAACGCAGCAATGGGCTCATATTAATGGAATTTACTAATCTTATCATGTTTAAAATATCTTGGAGCAGATGCCTCACTGAATACCAGATGGACTGGTATTCAGTTGTGGTACTAGTTAAGTGGAAATAACTTAGCAAGATGTAAAGTGGGAGCAATTTCCTCTGAGACATAGAATATACTCTAAATCAGCATAGAATACTTATTATAGGATATCATGGTGTTTCTCCCATGACCAGGATTCAAGGGTATAGGAATTAAAGAGTGAAGATGAGAGTAAGTCCATGATATATTGCTTTTACTGATCTATCAGCAAGAGTGTTGGTGTTACCCGCCTCTTAACATGTAATTTGCATGGTCAAGAGGTCTGAGTTCTAGAGGATGAAATACTTTCACCAAGAAACTTAATGATGATATCAAATGGATGTTGAGGTTGCTGCCTGGTTACTTGGGAAGCCATGTGCTCCTTGATGAACAGGCAAGGAAGGAGGTTCCTCTATTTCCTGTGGTTAGAAATCCTGATTATTAAAATCACATCGGGTTACTGTTACACAATATAAGGAAGGAAGGAAAGTTTTAGAATACAAGAGTTCCTTAGTGGTGCCTCTAAGCAGGCTAGTGTCTTCTGATTATTACTCAGTGCAGGAAGGACTCCTAATATGCCAATGATCTACACACTAAGTTCCATGTCTCTACATTAGGCAAAGAAACATGATCATGAGAAATGGCCACTGAGGGCAAAGAGAGTGAAATATGGGACCAGTAGTGAAAGAATGAATTTTTCCTCAGTTTCTATAGGGAATTGGCTCAAGGATGCTCTGTGGATACCAAAGCCAATGGGTGCTCAAGTCCCTTAAATAAAATAAAAACATATAACCTATACACCTTCTCCCACATACTTTAGACCACCTCTTGATTATTTGTAATATCTAATACAAAGGAAATACTTGGCAAATAGTTTTACACTTCATTGGCAAAGGAATAATAGAAAGAAAAATTATGACTATATGTTTGGTACAGAAATAAGCTTACCTAGTACATTTGAGCCATTGTTGATTGAATTCATGAATGTAAAACATGCAGAGATCAAGCCAACTAGAGCTATGAATATAATAATATATAATAATAACAATAATAATCTGATAAGTTGCAGACATAAGGATAATAGTGTTTATTCCTTATTTTACTTTGAATACATTTGTTTATACATTAAGTGTATTTTTTTCTTTCTGCTCTTTTTAACATTATACAATGACATATAACTATGTCATAGCAAGTTAAAAAATATTAAAGGAGAAGAGTGAAGATCACTCAAAGATTTTGAAATCTGTTCTAGAAAATAGGTGAATATTTTTTTTTAATTTGTCCTGATGTATCATGGTAAGTGAAAATTTGACTTCATTACTGCCTGAGTGGTTTAAGGCTATGTGGATAAGTATCAGATGATGGACTATGATTTTATTTTTGATGTGTTCCCATGGGTAGAAATCAGCCTCCAGTATTCAAACACAAATCTAGAGGCTGTTGACAAGGCATTTTGCTGATGTACTAAATATGTGTGATCAGCTGATATTTACCAAGGAAGATTATGGTAGATAACCTGTCTGGGAGGATTCAATCAGAAGAATGTGTTGAAAGGCCAATTTTTACTCGCTTGAACAGAAATTCTGCCTATGGACAGGACTTTTGCTTACCTTTCTTGAAACTCGTCCTTCTTTAGAAGTTTCTACATTCTCGACTTCCCTAGATATTGCCCATAGATTTGTGCTTTGCAATAAAGTTCTCTGTATGTATCTCCTAATGTTCTATTCATCTATGGAAATAAGTGTGGAGATTCCTCAAGAAAACTGAACACCGATGTACCATTAACCATTATAAAACAATAAATAATTCTGAACTTCTAATTTAATCCTAGGTTTTGAGGAATCTTCACACTGATTTTCTCAGTAGTTGTACCAGTCTATATTCCCAATAGTAGAAAAGAGCTCCTTTCTCCCCACAGCTTGCCATCCTGTTATTGGTTTATTTCTTGATAACAGCCATTCTTTCTGAAGTAAGATGAAATATCAGTGCTGCTTTCATCTGCATCTCCAGAATGTCCAGATGTTTAATGGTTCTTCATATGTTTATTTGCTGCTTCCATTTCTTTATCTGAGAAATCTGTTCTTTATCTGTTCAATTCCCCATTTTTTAATTGGGTCTTTAAATTTGGGTGATCTAATTTTTAAAGTTCTTTACATATTTTTGTCTGAGGAACAACTGGTAAATTTTTTCCCACATTGTAGGTTGTCTTTTCACTCTGTTGGTTTATTTTGCCGTGCAGAACCTTTTAATAAGATGAGATCCTAGTTATTGATTCTTTGTGCTAATTCACATCCTACTGAGGTTTTGTTCATAAAGTCTATGTCTATGTCTTTAAGATTTCTACTTAACATATTTTCCAGGAGGCTTAGTGTTTCTATCTTAATATTTAGATTTTTGACCCACTTAAATTTTTGTTTAGTGCATGACGAGAGAGATAGGACTAGCTTTAATCTTTAGCAAGTTGAAATCCAGTTTTTCCAGCACCATTTATTAAAGAGGCTATCTTTTTTCCATTGAGGGTATTTGGCCCCTTTGTCAAAGATGATGTGGCTTTGTATGTCTGGAGTTGTTTCTATATCTCGTAATCTGTTTCATTAGTCCTCAGATCTATTTCTTTGGCAGTACCACGCTCTTTCCATCACAGTGGGTTTGTAGTATAGTTTCAAGTTGGGGATTGTGATAGTCCCTGCCATGTCTTGGCTGCCTATAATTGTTTTGCTCTTCTAGGTCTCTTCTGGCTCCACATGAGTTTTTGGATTATTTTCTCTAGATCTGTGAAATATACTGTAGGAATTTCAATCAGTAGTGCCTTGAACCTAGGTAGCAGTTGTAGAAGAATGACTGTTTTCATTTTATTGGTTCTTCATACCCAGGAACAAGAGATGTCTCCATTTTCTGATATCCTCTTTGATCTGTTTCTTCAGAGCACTGTAGTTTTCAGAGTAAAGATCTTTTACTTCCTTCCTTAGGTCGATTCCCAGATATTTAATTTTTTGCAGTGCTACTGTGAAAGGAATTGTTTTGCCAATTTTCCCTCAGCATCCTCATAATTCTCAAAGTAGCTAACAACCTTAGCATTATTCCAACTGACAGATAAAGAAGGGTAAACACAAGAAAGGAAAATTATTGTGATTATGTAAACATGTATACATTGCATACATTGTGACCAAATACTGGGAAAAAGTGTGGAGAGACTGAGTATTTCATGTATTGCTGGTGGGAATATAAAATGCTATGGATATTCTAGAAAATTATGGGTCAATTTCTTACACAACCAAGCACATACTAATCATATAACACAATTATTTCATTTCCAAGAATTTATCATAAAGAAATAAAAACTTAAGTCTTATGAAAACCTGCAAGTGAATAAAATAGCTTCATTTGTAATCTCCCAAACTGGAAACAAACCAGGTGCCATTCAATGGGCAAATAGTCACATAAGCTGTGATACTTCCAAAGCATGGGACATTACTCAGTAGTAAAAAAGAACAAATTGTTCATATTTGTGACAACTGGAATTAGTCTCAAGGATAATATGGTAGATGAAAAAAAGGCACCCTCAAAAGGACACATATTACATGATGCTATTATATAATACCGTGAAAATGATGAGCTTACAGAAACAAAGACATTAGTGGTCTCCATGGGTAGGGGTATGGCATTAGGAAGATGGGAGTGACCATAAAGTGATAAAGTGGGAAAATATCTTTGTGTCAATGAAATAGGTTTGCATTTTACAGGCAGTCATGCCAAGAGTAAAATAGTTTAAGTACTTAGAAAAATAGCACAAACATTTCATTTATGCACATTGAAAGTTAATCACTAGGACATTAACCATTATAAAATAATAAATAATTCCAGACATTTAATTTCTCTCTTAATCAGCAACATCCACAATAGTGCAGTTTGAATTCCAGTGTTATACAGAATTGAGTTCATTGGCCATTTAACCCACAGACAATCATGTTGTCTGTCTGTACAGTGTATATTTGGTTACAGTGTATGCTGGGATGCATGTTTACAGTAGGGCAAAAGTAGACTTAGAAAATTTACTTTTGTACATTTCTCTCTTTGTCTCACTATGCTCTTCAGTCATATATAGGATAATTGTCAAATATTTCCTCTATGTGCATTGCAAAATGGATCAGGCAATGCTCTCGTTTTGGCTTCAACTGGCAAACACAGCAAAGAAAATGTCACAGGGTAAGGAAAGGTGACACCCAAGAAGTGAGATGCCTTGCTGCTGCCCAACTGGGATGGCTTGGGTTCCCATTAGGTCTCTGTTCACACCACTGAAGGAAGGGTAGAGTATCTTGCTATTGCTCCTTGTGTGGCCTTTGTTAACACTGAATAGTGAGGTTTTATTATAATTATTGAAGATCAGTGAACATCTTGACTCCAAAATGCCTCTTACATTGCTCCCACAACAAAAGAATGTCTCTTTTATTTATTGATTGAATTCATGAATGTGAAACCTGCAGAGATCAAGCTAACTAGAGCTATGAATATAATAATATATAATAATAACAATAATCATCTGATCAGTTGCAGACATAAGGATCCTTTATTGGTACATTTTATATACAACTCACAATCTCACTCAACACTGGGGAATTTGTACTAGTATATGACTGAAGTTAATTCTTATTTTTACCCATATCCCTACACACCCACAACCCTCCACCCCTATATATACCCTATTTCTTTTTTTCAAATCATATTTATTCTTTCCCCTCATTACGTTCCCCCACATTCCCTTTGAATATTTCCTATTTTACAAAATCTATCATACATTCTAGAACTCATTTACATCTGCAGTTTCTCATACCAGAGAAAAGATATGGTATTTATATATGTGTGATCTATTTATTTCACTTATCAATGTTTCCTCAAGGTGTATCCATTTGCACATAAATGAATGAAACGTCATTCTTTATGGCAGGGTAATATTCCATTTTATTTTTAAAAACCCACATCTTCTTTAGGGATGAGTCTCTTATTGCTGCTTAGTTGTGGAAGTTTAATCTCTCCATGACCTTTCAGTCTTGCATGTTTCAGAGTTTCCTCACAGGCCTGGGAATATTCTCTCTTTCAAATACACAAATGTACCTGGTCGTCTAATGGCTAAACAAGATGGGCAGGGCAGGGCAGGGAGGAGACTAGGGACATATATTATGAAGACCCACTGCTGGTCAAGTTGGTGAATCTCACATCACATTATATGAGTTAAATAATGAGTATTATTAAGGGAGCTTAAATGCCAGAATAACCAAAGGAAATTCTCACATTTCCCTTGCTTCTATTAGCCCAGGGGGCACTGAATTAGACCTTGATACTACCATACTGAACACATGAGTGAAAGAATCCCATCCCTCTTGATGTTCTTCAGATCATTTTTGTTGTTCAATGTTTGGATGAGCAGTGAGTTGAGTTCCCATTTTCATGAGATTCAGGACCACAAAAAATGACTAAGAAAACTGTGCACTTCAGGCCGGAGGGTTAGCTCAGTGGTTTCAGCCTGCCTCGCAAGCGCAAGGTCCTGGGTTCGATCCCCGGCAACCATATACAACGCTGGGCATGGAGACTCACGCCCGCCAGCAATCAATACCACATACCACAGTGCAGGGCATGGTGGCTCACGCCTGTAATACCAGCACTCAAGAGGCAGAGACAGGAGGATTGCTGAGTTGGAGGCTTGCCTGGTCTACATAGTGAGCTCAGGGCCAGCCTGAACTACAAAGTGAGACCCTGTCTCAAAAATAAATAAATAAATAAAAATAAACAAAAAAACCCCTGCACACGTGCCAATAGAGACCTTAGAGACTATGGTAAACAATCTGTTCTCTGCTTCTCTATGAAATTATGTTGAGATAGAGACTCTCCAGGAAAGAGGAATTGACCTGTCTCCATCCACCCCTTTTTAGGCCAGCATACTGTGCAGGCAACTCAGATGAGATATAAATATCACCTCCAGATGCATAAAATATTGGATCACATTCAATTATATTTACATTTTTCATTAAGCCCTTCAAATCTTATCCAGATACAAAAATCCTTCTGATTTCCAAATAATAATCACAAAAGATTAGCCTGAATCAATAAATGCAATTATAAAATGTACCTGATGGAATTATATTTTATTTAACTTGATCACACAACCAAAAAAGTTTCTTAAAAATTCAATAAGATCACCTAGCTGTAGGACATAGCAGAAAGTGAGATAAAGGGTTTAACTACAATGCTAGGTCTTTTACTGAAATTCCATGCATCCTAAATATGTAACTACTAAAAAGGTAATGATTGTATATAATCAGGATAATCTCAATATTCCTTCTCGATCATTGTAACAATGCAAATACACCTGTATATTTCTTTCAAAAACATTTTGACTTGAATCATGGTAGTTAAATTTGTTGCACTGCCACTGCTCCCAAAATAATTCTTACTAAAATTTGTAGTACTTATATGCTTCAAAACAAGGAGACAAATTAGTGATTAATCCTAGGTAAACAAAGTAGTGGACAGATAAAAAGAATTTTCACTTTTCAACTGTCATGAGGCTGTGCCAACAGTCAAAGGAAAAGATTGATCAATTTGTATATGTGCTGCCAAAGCGAGCACAAGATTGATCAATTTGTAAGGGAAGAGATTCTTGTCATTGGCTTTATTGTACATCAAAACTGACTGGGATCACCATGCAAAAAAATACACTTTTATTTAGCAAGATACACTTACCATGTGTCATATTATTAGAGGAACTTAAGGAAAACTCTTTACACAGGATTATTGGTAAGGAAATCAGTAAACACAGAGAAATAGAGAAATTTCAAGCTAAAGAAACAAGCTATTGAAATAACCAAGAAAATAACAAAGAAATAATCTATTAACCAGAAAATCTCTGTTTCCAGCACAAAAAAATGGCAGTGAAGATACAATATTTATAAACTTAATGTAATTTGATCGTTATGTAACCCATTTCCAGAATAAAGATAAGTTATTCAGCAATAGACAAAAATTTAATTTATTGGGAATAAGAGTGTATTTTGGCTTATGTGATAGGAATAGATAAAAAACACAAAGGTCTTCCATCTCAAATGATTAGGTTGACTGATTTTTTGCTGGTAAAATTAATAATTCTTTTACTTTATTACATGTTTATACTATATAATGATTATATTCACTGTAGGGGACTGTTACATGTATATAACATACATTTTTCAACTTCAAAAATTTTTATTTCAAAAGTAAATCTTTCAAAATCAGTAATGCCAAAATGAGGAAAATAATTCATGGTAACTGCAGAGGTCAGAGTCCAGACTGTGTCTTCCTGGAATCATTTGGTGTTAACTGAAAAACAGATACCCTACACGACACACGAGTGCATAAGAATTTACCAGGCTGCTCACAATGGCCGCCCGCAGAACTGGATGTGAAAGAGTGTGGAGGGTCGGTCTGCATGTCGGAGCCTGAAGGATCCAGTCAAAGGTCTGGAGCTCCCTGCCGTGTCCTGTGCTAATCTCCAGCAGGAGGGCAGCCGCTCTGCGATAGAAGGCTGAGGAGTCCACAGCAGAAGGCTGGAGGACCTAGGTCAGACGCTGAAGCGTGTGCACTGGAAGCCAGGAACGATGTCTAAGGCGGAAGTAAAGACTGGAGTTCTTCTAAGAAGCAGAAACAGATCCATCCTTCTTCATTTCCCCTTTATACCATCCAAGCAACAAGCTACTCTAGGGCGAGTCTTCCCACCCTCGGGCTTGGAATTGCTGGGTATAATTATTTAAACTTCTTTTACTCAAATTGACACAATCAATCAACCAGCACAGAACGTGTCCAAGTGTATCATCAGGAGGAAGCGCCAACGGGCATATTTTTGATGGTACTACTGAGGAGAAAATATATAAGCCAGCTAGAACTACAAAAAGGAGAGCCTTTACAACAACTTCTATTCACCTTCTTGCTGAATTATTAAAAAATCAAAATATGTAGTTGCAAAGGTCAGTAAAAATAAAAGCATGTTTTCTAGCTCTTTACCAATATTTTCAGTAAGGATTCAATTTTTCAATCCACTCATACTTAAACCCAAACACACACAACACACAACACCCAGATTTACCCTTGTTAGACATGACAGTCACCTGCTTAATCTCTCAATATCTACACCTGTTGCACTTGCTCTAATTAGATACAAAAGCACCAAATATAACGGGATACTCCTACCCTTCCAAAGGGCTATTAGGCCACTCAGCTGTGACAACTACTGGGAAATTTAAGTAGTTCTAATAAACCATGGAAAGGCAGATACAAGCTAGTAATAGAAGCAGAATTTCAGGCACAAAGTAATACCTGATGTAAAGCATTTTAGCATTAAAAATTGCAAGTATATAATTTCTTTAAACCTTATTGTAGCTTTTGTTTCTCCCCAGCATCCTCCATCCAATAATATTCTTTTAAATGAGCAGGCTTAAAGTGGATTTTCCTGAATTCATTTTTACTCTGTACAGTTCCCTTCAATATTTTGTTGGCCACGCATATATATATATATATATATATATATATATATATATGTATGTATATGTGTGTATGTACTGGTGATTGAACTCAGGCCCTTGTGCTTCCAAGTTAGATACAGTACCACTTGAGCTAAATCCCCAGCCCTTGGCTCAGTATTTGATAGCAATTTTTATAAAAAGCCTGGTGTTTAGCATACTTTTATAAGTCCTCCTATGTGCAAAACTGTACACAAATCGGAATTTTTAAATGAAACCAGAGCTATTTTATGGATCTTTGATATTTACAGATTTAGTATCTGGTTTTTGCTACTATAAAGGACAATGTGATTTTTTTAAGCTCTAGTCGTCACCTTCCTGACCATCTGTTGTTTATGGATCTGTTTTTTAAAAAATGATTTTATTGGTACATTTTATATGCACATTATGATCACAATTGACACTGAACATTTGTACCAGTACATGAATGCTTTCTCGTTTTTCCCATTCCCCTGACTCCTACAAACCTTCACCTCCTATATACATAAGCTTTGTTTCTTTTTTTTTTTTTTTTTTTTTT
>PVIC010047441.1:0-13559 GCA_004025085.1 Thryonomys swinderianus | reverse complement strand
TCAAAATACAAAGATAACTTTGTCTGGCAGAGAGTACTTAAAAATTTCCAGAATGTGCTCTCTGCTCCTAAAACTTCTCCCCAGGTGATCTGCAAGTTTCTTATCTTATGCTAAAGACTGGCCCAGGCTCTCAAGGCACAAGTCTTTGTCTCTTAGAATACTTCCCTATTTCCTGTTCTTGAGAAGTTACTTCTCTTTGTCATTTTATTTAATCACTAAACATTGATGCAGTCAGTAAATCAAGCAGAGATTGTATTAGAGGAAGAACAGCAAGCTCCTAAGAGAAGGAGCAAAGGAAGGCAACTCTGGGCCAGAGTATAAGACTTCTTTGATCAGGCATCCCAGTGCAGCGATCCAAAGGTCGCAGATCATCTTGGGAGCTGGGCAGCACTGTTTGGTATAGTGCAGATCTCGCAACTGCTAGTTGGTGCAGCACCCAGTGCAGATCTCCAGGCCTGTAAAGAGTCTCCTCTAGAAGGGTTTGCTTCCCACACTAGGGCAGGAGATACTTTGCTTTAGCTCTAAAACTGGCTCTGTGACTTTTGGGTTTTTCCTGCACTTCTTTGTGCCCCAGTTTTCTACTTGTAAAGTGGGAATTACTATGTCATCTGTTAAACTTATTGCAAGAATGAGATCATCATGTTTGTGAAACACTTAGTAAAGTGCCTGGGAAATAGAAGAGGAGGAAATAGAAGTGAGTTGCTATGATTATATTATCTGTGTATGTGTCATCAGTCTCCTAATCTGAAAAATGGGAGTAATGATAGCACCCATTCCGATAGATTTACTGTAAGGATGAAGCTATATATTTGTAAAAGACTTAACACAATTTCGGGCATATAGTGAGAGGAGGAAGTAAACGGTAACTATTATTTTTATTATTTGTGTGGCTTATCAACGGGCCAAGAATTGGGGACCAAAGGATGTATTTTATTGGGCTTCTGTTTGATAGTTCTTCTGGTTTTTTTTTTTTTAAACAAAGATGGCAATTTGAGAGACAGTTTCCTTGTTCAGTTTCCTTAACTGTCAGCCCTATATAAGTACTCCCTTACCTACAAGGTCTCATTCTTCTCCTCTTAGGGTTTCTTCAGTTTTCTAAAGCTGTGTTTCTACTCCTTTTTTTTCTTTTTCAGTGAATTGTTTGATCCTTTTCTCCAATGGACAACTCAGCGTTTGAAATACATGAAGAAGGAGTACAGAATACTGTGTCTATGGGGAAAATGAGGGCTGTATCAGGAATGGTAAGTGGGGAGTTACACTGTGAGGCTGTGGCCCCCATGACGCAGAGCTCAGGCATGAATCACTCTTGAGAATATCTCTCCCCAGGGGCTTTTCTAGCAGTTCGGGCTGGAGAACTTCTAGCATTTCTGGCTCGGAATATTTCCTGCTGTACCACTTTCTCATAAACCTTCAAGTCATATCTTCTCTAGGAATTTACTAACAGCCTTACTCACTTTGAATGGCTGCTTATAGTATTAAGTGTTTGTAACTTAATAATTAATATCACCACATAAAAATGGTTTCATTGGGGCCTACTAGAGATACTATTTTAACAGTGCTGGTCAGTAAACTTCAGAGAAGTTAAAGGGGGACATTTTTATTTTTTGTGATCAGCTGGGTTTTCATTGTCCATGTTCATATTACTTTCTTTATCCATGAAAGGAGGCAGAACAATATTTTGTTTTGTGTTCTATTTAAGGGGATTAGGTGAACTCCAGGTTGAATCCACTAATCAGGAAATACAGAAAAGGAGTTGAAATTGGCATTTAAAAATGAATAGACTGCAAATATTGTTTGAGAAACTTTTATTGAAATAGGGTGTGTTTTAGTGTGTATCTACATATGTGTGTTGTATTATACTAGATCACAATTGGAATTATATTTCTTAATGTGTATGTGGTAAAAAAGTTTGAGAAATGCTGATGATGAAAGCCAATAATTAAGAAAGAAATACAAATTGTATCTCATAAAATAATACTTTTTGAGATACATAAAGTTATATGCTCTCCTTTTCTTAAATTAACCTGTGTGAGCTTGAAGATTTATGTAAATCTAAGCTTTCCATTGAGAGTATTGAACTGCCAGAATTCATTCAAACTGTAATGATCCCCAAATGATATGCAGTGGTAGCACTGTGGTTCAGTAGAAAAAGCACAGAATCAAGACAGCTTCATTTTAGACTTCGAATTACAGAGAACAGGGTAGTTTTCACAAATCATTGCTCCTTTCTAATCCTCATCAGTAAAATGGGGACATAAAGGTTAATCTATAATCTTTAGGATTCTTTCTATTTCAAAGTTTCTCTATTTCTCTCTAGTGACTTGTCCTCTCCCCTCAGAAGCCTGACACAGCTCATGCAAATACCACAGGGCAGTTAATAGGAAAGGCAGTGTCTCCTGTTCTGAATGTTTCTTTAATCAACATCAGAGATAAAAAATAAATTGTAAATCTGCTTTAGAAGATATTCTTCATTTTGTCAGTCAGATTTAGCTGTATTGAATAGAAAGATAAATTTAAGAAATTAAGTGAAAGGTTTTTTTTTCTTTTGAGGGAGGAAGTTAATAAGATTCCAACATCAAGATATCAGCAGGGTTGGTTTCATTGTAAGCCTTCTGTCTTTGGCTTGTAGATGTCTCAAATGAATCCCACCATGTTTGCCTGTATCTTAATTTTCTGCTTTTAAATGATTTTTGTTAATATCTATTAATATTACAAAAATTTGGGTTTCAGTGGATTATATGCATGCATATATTTTGATTGTATCCATTGTCCTATTACTCTACCTGACCTTTCTTCCCCCATCCCTATTCTTTTCCTGTTTCCACTAGTTTCTCTCCTGCTTTCTTCCCCAATACCTTCTGATTCCACATATTAGGGAAAACATACGACACTTTCTAATTTTGGCTTATTTGGCATAATACAGTGATCTCTAGTTACATCCATTTTCCTGCAAGTGGTCTTATGTCCTTTTTCTTTATAGCTGAATAATATGCTCTTGAGTATATATGCTACATTTTTTTACCCAGGCATTCACAAATGGGTATGTTGCTGGTTCCATGTTTGGGTACTATGAGTTATGCTTCAATAACCATGGGCATGTAGGTACCCCTATAGTATACTCACTCTAATTCGTTTGGGTGTGTATCAAGGAGTGTTATAGCTAGTAATTATACTTTCAGTTTTTTTACAGTATCTCTATACTGGTTTCCATGGTTGTACTAATAATCTACATTCCCACTAGTGTGTAGGAGTATTCATTTTTTTTTCTGCAGTATGAGGTACTACTTCTAATATATCATGAATAGAGAGTAATGATTTCATAATTTCTCCTAGGAAAAGAAGCAGCAGTGGCCTTTGGTGAAGATTTTCCTCATGTGTCTCTTGGCCTGCTTCCTCACCACAGCAGTAGGGGTGCTGATTGTCTCCTTGGTTTACCTTAATTCCCAGCCTCACTTACATCTTCAGGTTGAACCTGCCTGGCCTTCACGAACAACAGCAGTTCCCAGTGCACTAAAGGCTGTTGATCCCAAATTCCAGTTTCTTAACCATTTACCTAAGTCAAAGGTATGAATCATGACATTAGGAAGAATAATTTTCTAAATAGTTATTTTAAAACTATCCACTGCATGTTGCTAAGCTTTGTTTTCTATTGGAAGGGCAGCAGGAGGAAAAGGGATGGAGGCTAGAGAAGAGAGACAGTTGGGTTGATGTGGCCTCAGGCAGAAATTTTTTCAGTAGATGCTTCTGTGCATCTGTTTATTTCAGATAAACAAACAGAGAGGTCTTTATGCATTTGCCAAGTTAGGTGTCCTTTTTATGCCTAGCAGGTCTAGACTCGTAACACTGCATATACCACTATTGTCATTCCTGGTCCATTGCAGATTTATTCCTTGTCTTCAGAACTGTTAACTTCATCACTATTGCTTTCTCCATTTTGCCTCTTTCTCACTCTGTAGGCAGGTTCTGATGCCCTCTCATTCCTTAGGAGGTGGCCTCTGTGCTGATGGTCTTTTTTTTTTTTCAGGTGTTTGAGTTTCCTGGTGGTGCAATCCAGTGGGCCCGGTACAGGAACAATATCAAAGACTATCTGAATGATGAAGAAGAGGCCTTTGGCACAAGCTTGAACAGTCAGAGATCACACATGACCCTGGGAACCCTGAGGATAAAAAGCAAGGGCCTCCGGGCCCCTCACTGGCACTTCAATGCTAATGAACATGGCTATCTGGTACAGGTATAACTGGTCTGCCCACACTCTGCTTTTAAACATCTATGTTGTATGTCCTCAGGGTATTATTTTAAATTGTTACAAAACCTACTTAACACCTACTAAATTGTCATACAAATATCCAGGCTTTCAATTAGATTCAGTTACATCAGTTAGCAGTGCCTCCAGGCTTTGGCCTGTTCAATTATTTTTGTCATCACTTTGAACTTTTTTATTCAGTATGAAATTATAGTTCATACATTATTGTTAAAATAAGATTACTATTTAGTCCTCCAAGATGAAGCTAAAACTGGCAGTTCTGACCTAATGATCAAAGATATAGCAGTTTTCCTGGAAGGAAAAAAAGCAGCAGCCAGAGTAACAAGCTAGATTACTGACGTTTAGTTGGGAGTCTCCAGTATCAGGCCAATTGGATGCCCTTTTGTGGTTTAGAACTTCCAGAATATTCTGGATCCAGTGAAGAACAGATAGATGGAGGTGAAATGAGTGTACTTACTTGAATTTCAAATAAATTGTTGATTCCAAACAATATTTATTAGCTTTCTTTTTCCCGGTCCAGGGGAAACAGTGACTAAACTTTCCCAGAACTTGCAGAATGTGGTCTTCCCCTGGGGATCTGGTTAACAGATATGCAGCCCATTCTTGGGAGTACTTTTTGTGATTGTTAATTAAGATCCTTCTTTTTCACTTGGACCATTAATGCAGTTTTAGAATCTAAAACAAGAAGATTAGATTTTTCTGTATAAAACCAAATCTTTGTTTCTCATGAAAGTCTCAGGGATTAGGAAACTTTTCTAAAGATACATATAAATATCATTGTGGATATTTGGATGTAGATATATAAAGTTGTTGACTGGGTTAGGACAATGTCATTGTGTTTTGATTTGTTAGTTTTTTCCAGAGATATAAAATATGTAAAAGGGATTACTCTCCAAAATATTACTTTTTTTTTTTATCTCCTTGCTGGGCAGTAGCAGAGTGTAAAGAGAAAGAAAAGCCACTGAATAGACTTTCCTAGAGGGGTCCCTACAGCAAACCCCACACTAGGGAGATGGATCTCCAGCATGGTGGAATGGACAGCAGGCTCTGGAGGCCAGCTTAGTCTAGGGAGCCTGTCTTGGAAGTCTACAGAGAGTCTATAACATGAGATTCTAAATGTGGACTACATGGTGTTGAATATTCTCTAGATCCCAGGAGAACTGTGACATCACTGGCTCTTACAGTCAAGGGAAGAAACCAACAAATACAATGAGTAGGAAGTTTCTGTACTGCACTCACTCATGTAGATTACTTCTGCTTCTGAGCATCTTCAGGATCCCTTGGAGGGCCTGAGAGGAACAAGGCAGGTGAGGGCACTGGTGTGCCTGGCCCGCTCACCACTGTGAGGGTCCTATAGGCACCGTTCTGTCTCTGCTCCGCACCTGGGAGGACTGATGCCCAGAGAAAGATAGATACTCCCACTCCCCTGTGTATGCAGACAAGGACAGAACACTTTAAAGGCTCGTCTTTCCTCCAGCTGCATCCAAATTATACATGTCTGTGTAAACAGAACAAAGGCTTCCTTTTTATTTTTTAATTCTATTAGTTTGTGTTTGTAATTCATACAATTTACAGTCTTCCTGGGGAGTGGTTACATGTACAGGTTACATGTACATACCCACAGGTTGTTGGTTTTTTAAAAAATCTCCTTCTGTCTCCCTCCCTCCATCCTCAATTGACCCTATCCTGTTTGTCATTCTTGTTGATATTATTAATCTTAGCTCAAGTTATAGCATATAATGTTTACATTAATTGAAGTTATTAGGGTCCTGTACATGGCAAATCTTTATTATATGTATTTCCCTGTCTCCTCCTTACTCCCTGTGCTGTTTCCCTGGGACCATTTCCCTATAGCAAGAGATCCATTTCTTTGTCCCCTTCTATCTGTCCTTTGTTATTCATTCTCTTTATTCGTGCTTTACCTCACTGAAGTGAGAGATACCATGTGGTATTTAAACTTGTGCATCTGATTTATTTTACTCAATATTTTGTTTTCCATTTGCATCCATTTTCTTAGAAACATCTCAAATCTGCCTTTATTTATAGCAGAGTAGTATTCCATTATGTATAGATACTATGTTTTTATTTATCCACTCATCTATTGATGGGTATTCAGGCTGTTTAGGGGGTTTAGCTATTATGATTGTGCTGCTATAAACATTGACATGCATGTATTGCTATAGTATGACAATGTAAGCTCTTTGGGAAAGATACCTTGCAAGAGGTGCTGGGTCATATGGAATTTGTAATTTCAATTCGTTGAGAAATCACCATACTGATTTCCTTAATGGTTGTACTAGTTTAAATTCCCACCAATGATGAGGGAGAGTTCCTTTTTCACCATAGCCTCATTAGCATTTGTTATTATTTTACTTTGTAATGATTGCCATTTTTTCTGAAATAAGATAGAATCTTATTTTTTTTTTTTTTGAGAAAGGGTCTCGCTTTGTAGTTCAGGCTGGCCCTCAGCTTACTATGTAGCCCAGGGAAGCCTCAAACTCAGCAATCCTCCTGCCTCTGCCTCCCAAGTGCTGGGATTATATGCGTGAGCCACTATGCCCAGCAGAATCTTATTTTGATTTGCATTTCTCTAATGGCCAGAGATTTTGAGAATTTTTTGGTATATTTATTGATCATTTGTATTTCTTCTGTGAAATGTCTATTTCTCTTGCCCATTTGTTGACTAGATCTTTAATTTTAGGAGGTTTTTTTTTTTGAGTTATTGTATATTATAAATATTAGCTTTCTCTATGAGGAGTAGCCAGCAAATTTTTTTCCCATTCTGTAGGGTTTTTTTTTCACTCTATTGATTGATTCTTGTGTTGGAATCTGATAAAATTTCATTTGTTGATTCTGCTATTATTTCTTATCTCATTGAGGTTGCATTTAGAAAATCTTTTCCTACACCTATGTCTTAAGTGTTTTGCCTATTTTATCTTCTAGTAGGTTTAATGTTTCTATTAATCTTTAGATCTTTGATCCATTTTGATTTTAATTTAGTATATGTCAAGAAATAAACATCCAGTTTCAGTCTTCTGCACACAGATGACCAATTTCCCTTCTTTAATAGGCTTTCCTTCAACAAAGACTTTTGGCTCCTTTGTTGAAGATCAAATAGCTAAATTTGTCAGAGGAAGTTTCTGTATCCTAAATTCTGATCCATTGATTTGTGTATCTGCTTTTGTTCTAGTACCAAGCTGTTTTTATCACTATTGCTTTGTAGTATAGCTTGAAGTCAGGTATTGCTATGCTTCTTGCTTTGCTCTTGTTGCCCAAATTATTTTAGCTATTCTGTGTCTTCTGGGTCCATATGAATTTCAGGATTGATTTTTCTAGATTTGTGAAGTATGCTGTTGGTATTTTGACTGAGACTCTTGAATCTGTAACAGTTTAGGGAGTATGTGTCTTTTGACAGTGTTGCTTCTGTGTATCCAGGAGCAGGGGACATATTTCCATTTTCTGATATTTTCTTCAACTTCCTTTTCAAGTTACTGCAGATTTTTTTTTTTTTTTTTTTTTGCTTTTTGGAGACAGGGTCTCACTTTGTAGTTCAGGCTGGCCCTGAGCTCACTATGGTGCCCAGGCAAGCCACCGCGAACTCAGCAATCCTCCTGTCTCTGCCTCCCGAGTGCTGGGATTTACTGCAGATTTTTTAATAGAGGTTTTTCAATTCCTTGCTTAGATTAATTCCTATGTATTTCACTTTTCTTCAAGCTACTGAGTAGTATCATTTTTATAATTTATTTTTCATCTTACTAATTGTTCCTATACACAAATGCAAATAATTTTTGCATGTTACTAATTATAAGAGTTTTTGATGGAATTTTTCAGGTCCTCTATGTAGAGTATTATGTAATTTGACTTTTTCCTTTCATATATATATATATATATATATATATATATATATATATATATATATATCCTTTTTATTTTATACATATGTCCTATTTTTATTTTTTATATATATATGTCCTATTTTATATATATGTTCTCTCTCTATATATATATGACCTAAAAAAGGATCATATATATATATATATATATGACCTATATATATTTCTTTCTTTTGCATACTTGCTCTGGCTACTAATTCAAGCACCATTTGAATTCAAGAGGTGATGTGGAGATCCTTGCTTTATTTTAGGGGAAATGCTTTTAGTTTTATTCCATTTAGAGTGATGCTGGCTATTGGTTTGTCATACATAGCTTTTATCATTTTAAGCTATGATCTTTCTATACCTGTTTCAAAGATTTCTTTTTCACCCATCCATATATATATTGCAGTGTGTGAACATGAGTTTCTGGTAAAATGGAAACAATAGTATCTTCTCTAACTACCATAGGGTAAAACTGAGGATCAGAGTACAAAATGAGAGAAAGTATAGAGTTTCTATTAGAAGAATTAAAGCATGGTATAGTATGAATGAAAATTAGACTTTGGAGCTAGATCGCTTGGGTCCAAATCCCAGCTTCATCATTGATTTAAATGAATAACCTTGAAAAAAGTTCTTGATAAATTCAGTTTTCTTACCTGTAAAGTGGACATAATAAAGGATTATGTTTCATAGGGTTAATGTAAGGAATAATTGGACTGAATCAGGTAAATTGCTTATACAAGTACTTGAAATAAAAGCACCAAGCTTTGGCTCCTATTATTATTATTATTATTTTTTTTTTTGAGACAGGGTCTTACTTTGTAGTTCTGGCTGGCCCTGAGCTCACTATGTAGCCCAGGCAAGCCTTGAACTCAGCAATACTCCTGCCTCTGCCTCCCCAGTGCTGGGATTACAGGCTTGAGCCACCATGCCCAGCACTGTGGTATATGGTACTGATTGCTGGTGGGCGTGAGTCACCATGCCCACTGTATTGTTGTATGTGGTTACTGGGATCAAACCAGGGACCTTGTGCTTGCTAGGCAGGTGCTGGAAGCATTGAACTAAATCTCCAGCCCTTGGCTCCTATCATCATCATCATCATCATCATCATCATCATCATCATCATCAAATTGGTGGCTAGGTCTCTTTCCTTAACTGAAAGGTGCACACACATTTTGGAAACAACCCAAATGCCCATCAAGTCTAGACTGGACAAAGATGTGTTTTTTTTTAATAAAATGGAATATTACTCTTTCATAAAGAATGAAGAGATTCAATCATTTATCTTCAGGACATACAAATGAAATAAATAGGTCACAGATGTGTAAATATTGTATATTTTCTCTGATATGAGAAACTGAAGCTATAAATGTGTTCTAGAATGCATGCTTGATATTGTGAAATAGTAAATATTCAAAGGGAAATGGAGTTTAGGGTAAATAATGAAGAAAGAAAAAATTGATGGTTAAAAAGAGGAAACTGCTTGTGTATATAAGGGTGGGGGAGAGGTAGGATGGGTAGGGGAGCGGGAAAAATGAGAATCAAGTTGTGTCATATACTGGTACAGATTCTCAATGTGGAGTGTAATTGTTATGTGTATATATAATGTACCAATAAAATGTACCAATAATAAAAGTGCACACACATTAAACTTTCATAGGCTGGTGATAGTAAGAAAAAAGCCCAAAATGATACCTTAAAAGAAGGCAGTGAGAAAAGATTGATAAAAATCAGTCTAAAGTGAAATGGAGTGTGCTTTTCTGTTTATATTACAGGGCACAGCATGGATCGGGGTGGTCAGTGATGGGGGTGAGGTAGCCACCACATACAACGTCACGGCTGGCCAAGTGATTTTCTTCCCTAAAAACACACTGCACTGGATTAAGAACGTGGGTGAGGAAGACTGCTTTTTCTTGCTCTTCTTTTCTACACATGATGAACTTCAGACTCTGGATGTCGATGATGTGTTTTTCTCTACTCCCGAAGACATTGCTTCCAGGTCTCTTAAGGTATGTACCACTTTGGAAAATGCCTCTCCATGGAGATATTCACCATGTAGTCACAAAGGTGCTAGAACAGTGTGTTTCTACAGCAGCAGTCAACACAGAGGCAGAAGAAATTCGCTTATGGGTGTGGTAACAATTGAATCATGTACTCAACAGTGTATTTTGTATTCCTACTGAAGACAAGAATTTGCTAAAATTGAGTTACTTTTTATTTTCCTTTATGGACAGCCTCCTCAGAAAACTGCAGTATGTTAGAAGGAGATGGTGATATAATAAATGGAAACATCGCTGTAATTTATATCCTGAAAAATTCATAAGCTTACTCATTTTTTTCCTGTGGGTAAAGTTTGATGGAAATATTGGAATTGTTTATTCCCTAATCTCATGAAGAGACCCTCACAAGAATTGCTTTTCCTCAAGAATTGCCACTTTTTTTTTTTGAGACAGGGTGTTGCTTTGTAGTTCAGGCTGGCCATGAGCTCACTATGTAGCCCAGGCAAGCCTCGAACTGAGCAATCCTCCTGCCTCTGCCTCCTGAATGCTGGGATTACAGGCTTGAGCCACCAAGTCCGGCATCTGTGGTATGAGGTACTGATTGCCAGTGGGTGTACCACGCCCAGTATTGTTGTATGTGGTTACCGGGGATTGAACCAGGGACCTTGAGCTTGTGAGGCAGGCGCTGGAACCACTGAGCCAAATCTCTGGCCCTGCTACTGACATTTCTATTCTTACCATTTGTAGAATGTTCCACAAATGTTTTACATAGTTTCTTGTGTGTTTCAGCCTGAAGGTGGAATTAATTTCATTAGAAAATTTCATAAGCAAACAGAAGACCAGGGGGTTAATCTTCCTGACAACCTGGCAGAGCTGGTTATGAATGTTAGTTATGTACAGTCTCCAGACAGCCTTGTGTGGAGATACTTTTATGACCTTCAAGGTATGATACATTGTTTTATGAACCCTTTTAAAGTATTTATACTCTACCATCTTGGCATATTTGATATTATTTCATTTCTTAAACCTCAATTGACTCAGGTTCAAAAGAATATCAGTTTCCAGGAGGAGTAATACAAAAAGCACATTATGAGAAGAACGGAAGCGAACTAAACAACAATGAAAAGATTTTCAGTGAATTCCTGAATGAGGTAATTGAGAAGACGTTTTGATGAGCATTCCTGTGGATGAAGTATGAGATTTAGATCAGATTCAGACTTTTTTTCAACAAAAGGAAAAGACAAGATCTAGCCAAGTATTGGCTGACTTAATCAATGTAAATTATTAATTGAGGCCTCAGTGTCTGATCCAGGTGTCTAATTTCTGTGACATGGATGATTGTAATAGTGAAAAGATTGGATACTTGTGTGACTCTTCTTTTCATTTGTTTTAAATTTTCAATTGAGCATATTGATGTGGCATTGTATTCCATAGGTTCAAATTCAAGTCTGCCACTTCTCTGTATGACGATAGGTAAATTCTTCAGCCAACTTAGATTTTAATTCTCTCACCTACAAAATGAAGAGAATAATACCTTGGACCATATAAGATTGCTGTGAGGAGTAAATGATGTAGTAAGTGTTAAGAGCATAGAAAATTACATATTCTTGGAGCTACATAAATATTCGTTATTTTCCTGATTATACGAATTAAATTTTTAAGCAGCATGTTGACAAAATAACTTGATCTGTTTTTCTTTTTTAAGCATGAAAATGCTCTGAGTTTAAGTACCCTCAGAATTTATAACAATGGATTACGACAACCACATTTTCATTTTAATGCAAATGAAATGGGATATGTATTAAGTGGCTGCGGAAAGGTAATTTCTCTGTAAATATTTTTTTGTGCTTTTTTAATGTAGAAAGAAGTGAATGGGAAGTTTTTGTTATTATTATTTCGGTGAAGTCATCAGTAACGTAAAATGATGTTCCCAGTAGTTTTCTGGGCATGGTTTCAGTAAATAATACTTTGCAAACCCTGTTTACTGATCTCCAAATTCGATGAGTCAAAAAGATTCAAGATTGCATGAGAAGAAGCTAAGACTATATTAGAAGTGACAAAATGTCGCTTTTAATGGAGTGACTGAAATACTTAGGTTCTGAGAGTTTTGCACTCTGAGGTAATGCTAAGTGGAATGGGTTGGTCTTTGTGGAAGTGTGAAGTAGCAGTTTGCTTGTCAGAATAATGTGAATTATATGAGCTCAGTATACTGCAGCTGGGAAGGTGTGAAACAGCATGGTGACCATACATCCCAGCTGGTCTAGGATAATCCCTATAAGTACTTGTTTTCTGGGTGAAATTATTAATATTTCCTTTGACTCTTCAGAGAGCCTGGTTCATGTGATCACTTTTATGAGCATCATTTAAAATAGCCAAGTTGTGTTGTGTATTAATACAGTGATTTCACTGTGGTTATTCTAGACTGTAATGGGGTTTTGTTGGGAAATCTACAATTTATACACAGGTGGAAGGACGTCTTTAGCCTGTGCTTTTCTCAGTTCTGGAAGAACCAAAATAAGACTAAAATTCACGCATGTCATTCCTAGCAAAAGATTTGTTCTATGTATTTAGAGATGAATACTTAAAGCACTGGGGAAAACCATGACAGTCTTCCACAAATTATATTTCAAAGATTCGATTTTATTTTTGTTTTGCTTGTGTGTGCACTTGTATATATTTTTGCTCTCTAACTCTTTAAAGAAGGACTCTTAAGCTGTTACTCTCCCAGAAGGCTGATAGAATGAAGTCATGGGGATGGTGGAGCCCTGACTCTAAATCCTCTGCCCAAAGTATATGTAACAAAATTTGTAATTCTTAATTGCAAAATAACAATTGATGTATTTTTACATAATGATTTGCATATTGAACTCAGTAGTGCATATTGAACTCAGTAGTGCATTTTGAGTAATACTTACCTAAGTATAGTTTTACCCTTGAAGAGCTCTCTCTCTCTGAAATAGGAATTTTTGTGAAAGATGACCTCTGCCTTCTGCACTTCAATGTCACTTTATAAAAGGAAATGAAACTTATGAATATAGGGACTGGGGGGTGGTAGGGTGTGCAGGGGAGTGGGAAAATGAGAATTATGTTGTGTCATATATGGGTACAAAAATTCTCAATGTTGGGCCGGAGATTTAGCTCAGTGGTTCCGGCGCCTGCCTCGCAAGCGCAAGGTCCTGAGTTCGATCCTGGTAACCACATACAATGCTGGGCGTAGTGACTCATGCCCACCAGCAATCAATGCCACATACCACAGCGCCGGGTGTGGTGGCTCACGCCTGTAATCCCAGCACTCGGGAGGCAGAGACAGGAGGATTGCTGAGTTTGCGGCGGCTTGCCTGGGCTACATAGTGAGCTCAGGGCCAGCCTGAACTACAAAGCCAGATCCTGTCTCAAAAAAAAAAAAAAAAAAAAAAAAAA
>PVIC010047440.1:0-13880 GCA_004025085.1 Thryonomys swinderianus | reverse complement strand
TCAAAATACACTTCAAATGACAGAGATGAAGAACAGATCTGTAGTTGTGAGGGCTTGGCATAGTGAGTGGGTGTGATTATAAAAGGAACCCCTTCTGTATCATTATTGTGGTGGTGATTGTCACAAGAACCTACGCATATGATAGAATTCTCTAGAACTAAATACATACAAACAAGTGCATGTAAAAGTGGGGAGATCAAAATAACATTGATGACAATTTCTGGTTGTGATATGTTACCACTTGTAAGGCTAAATAAGGGCTCACATAATCTCTCTGCATTATTTCTTGCAAGTACATATTATTCTATAATTATCTCAAATAAAAAACAGAAATTATGTACTTGAGCACAAAAGAGCATACCTGCCCCAGATTCCTTAAGTGGAAAAGGCAGAAACTTTTCCACTTCTCCCTGTGTACTCTCAAAACTAAATCTGACTTTAGACACTAACCCCAGATTTCTGTGTCTTAGAGACACAAATTATTCCATTGAGTATTTTTATTTACATTTTCCTACATGACTCAAGAAAGTGTCCTCTGGCAAATTCATCCTGAAGGATAACAGGAGGCCCAGAATTTGTTTATTTTAGTAAATGGAACTAAACGGAGGAAAAATCTACATAATCAAACTACAATGTTACATCTCCCAGCATTTTATAAATATAATCTTTAGATGGTAGCTTGGAAAATATTCTTGAATTCATTGACTCATCCAACCAGCTATTCAAAGAGGATCCAGAAAAAAGTTACATTCTTTACTTGATGCCTCTGAATGGAGAAATAATGCATTCATATTATTTTAAAAGAAGAAAGTATAAAATCACCCATAACTTCAACACTCAATGAATTATACATACCAATTTTCCTTTAGTCCTCTTATTTTCTTAATGAGGACACTTTTGACTGTAAATGACATGCACACATCCAGAACTGGCATATTTCAGGTATGACTACATTCAGATCCTCAAAGAAAGAATGTACTTTGCCTCATTTTCAAACTTGCCAGCGCTTGGCTATGTTCACTACTGAGTTGGTTTCATAAACCACTTTTGATGATTTAAAGGACAGTTTTCAAAACAGAGGAAAAATCATTAATTTTATACAGATATGAAATAAAAATGTATTAAAAATTTTATTTAACTCTATTAAAGAAGTAAGCAGTAAGATAATGCATTTAAAGGACAATTCAAGGGATGTCATACTTACATCAGGAATATTAAAATGAATCAACAAATTTTCATTCACAAAACTTTCTAGAAGGAAGAGACTAAAAGGTTGTTCCTGTACTTCAAATATCATGTGTCTAAACAAAATTTATTTTCATTGCTATCAGCTATTTATCTCTGACTTATAATCCCAGAATAATAAAATGCTAGTACTATATCTAAATTAAACACTGCATAGTTTTTATTGGATATACCCAATACTCTTTTTTATTTCTTTCAGATTTCATTACAAATTTTTTAGCAATCATTAAATCACAAGATTTCTCTGCTTTTGGTTTTTTTCTGCACTCATTATGGAAAGGATATCACCTTAAAAGTAAAGAAAAATACATGTACATCAAGGTAAAATCATTACTGCTGAGTCAATATCCGCTAATGAATAATTATAGTTATGGAGAAAACATAGCTTCTTTTATGCTGATTAAGAACCAGACTCGGTTGCTAGCACTAAGAGTGTGTTAGGCATTAACAACAAAAGTTATTGACAAACACCATAAATAGAAAGCTGCCACTCTACTGCTTAATATTTTATAGACTTTGAGTCATGATTATTTGTGGGCCATGAAATTAAGGAGTCATGAAAAATTTGAGAAAAGGAACTAGACTAGAAAATCTGTCAGTGAAGTAGATGAAGTAAAGTTAACAATTGCTACAACAAACTCTAGTATCATATATGTGGGCAGCAGTATGTAAGGAAATACTCGGGTCAAACATAAATTTCTGTCACAGGTGAGAGAGGGACAATGGAAAGTCATTATTGTGACTTGAAACTGAAGTGTTAAATAGTGAAATCCATTTAATATATTTGACACCAAGCGTGAGTTGTTTTGAATAAACATCTCCTCAGCAGTCCTCCCGTGTAGCCCAAGGGTCAGTGCCTGCTGCTGGGCTCAGATCACCTGGCTTAGGTTAGAACAACTCTTCCTGAGCTTCACATTAACCTCACAAGTTGACATGTGTTTTCACTGTCATTTTTCTAAATGTCCTTGGTAAAGGTGAAGTCTCCAAGGAACAATAGTCAAGGTTTCCCAACATAAGCACAACTTTATTACTCAAAAGAAATGCTATCTTATAAGTGAAAAAATTCAAGCAAATTTTGAATGATTTAGCTAAAAAGATTTTTTTTTTTTTTACCTAATCACCACATAGGACAGAGGCAGTTTGTTGGAAGTTCACAGTAATGCCAGTTTCCTCCTCCTAATCTTAAAACAAATGTCTACTTTTCAAGCTGTTATAGGCTTCCACTTACATAAAATCATTATCTTAAAACAATGATTTCCATTTATAAATCGCCTTTCTTGCCTCATGAAGAAATTCTGGAGCTGCCACTGTCTCGTAAGACTTTAGAATCCTAGTGACTCACTATAGAAACAAATCTGCCCTTTCTCAATGTCTAGTACTCTTCAAAATGCCTTTCTGCTAGAAATGGGGTTGAAATGGGTCAGCATTCTTTTTCATTGTTCCTCAAAGATAATGACTTCAAATATTTAATCCCAGTTTTCAAAGACCAGGGTTGTAACACTAAATTGTCTTTTCTAAAGTCTTTTAGGCTTAAGTCTAAATCTAAATGTTCTCTGTTTCCTAAAACTGCTACTTCCTCTTACTTGCTTTCCAGTATCTATTAGGATCTCCTGTTTTCCAGCATATGAGGACTCAAAACTTTTTGATTTCATCTTTAATCTTCACTTCTCCACACAGTCTGTCAGTAGAACTCGGGCTGCCTCACTGGGCTCTAGGCTGATGCTAGAGCTTCATTCTGGCTGAGAAGGCATCATGAGAATGTTGCTTGCTTGGCCAACTGACAAGACAAGAAATTAAAGCATGATGGTATCATGAAAGAGATATTTTCTACTTTTAGCTTAAAATAAATGTGAAACATAAGAGCAGCTTATTAGGAAGAACAATAGTGTGGTTTTTTAATTTGCTATTGATTTAAAATAAAGATGATCTTTCCTACATTTTAAAGACTCCAATATTTGAAAGAGATATGGTTTGTGATTCTGAGTTTACTTCATGTATAACCTTCCTCTGTAATCACATTAAGATAAAGAAAAGCCCAGTCTTATCTTTCTATTTTTAAAATTTTCTAAATGATCCATTGTTTATCTTCCTTTCTTATAACTGGAAAATCAGAAATATATATGTATATTTTCTTGCTGACGGTAGTTGCTTTTCAAAGCTCTATGTCAGGAGGATTGTGGGTCATGTTGTGTTCAGCCAGAGAGAGTATCTTGGCCTGTGATTGAGACTCTTCTGTGTGAGACTGTGAAGGAAACAAGAAGACCTGTGTGTTGTCCTGGGATGAAACACAAATCGAGCCAATCTTAAAGTTGACAAAGGGTTTATCACTTATGAGGCATCATTTAGCTGATGTAATTAAGCATTTTGACAAAATAGTATCCATTTTTCCATGGATCACAATACTGAAGTTTGAGAATTAGCAATTCCAAGACTTTCTGAGGGCTTTCCTTATTAAGAAAAAGTTTTGAAAAGTTGCAGGATTAAAACACTAGCTCAATTTCCTTTACTCTAAGACAGAATTGTGGAGTTAATCCTTATGTACAGACATCTACAGAAAAACTAGTCCAACAGGTTGCTTTTCAACTTGATGTGCAGATGAAAGACATGGTCTCTAATAAAGTATGGAATGCACTTATTTCAAGGAGATAGTGAAAACCTGAAAGACAAGACTATGACTCTGATGAGACAAGAGGACTGAAACACGAATCCACCAGCAACAAGGATATTTTTTGTTTTCCTAAAATGTAGAACTTCCCATTAAAAGAATAATAAAAAAGTAAAATGACAAGCGAGCAGAACTAAACAAATTAAAAGGAAAATAGAAACACAAACCTTTGTAAGACTCATTTCTAACATTGTCCACAAATGCTCCAACTGCTCTCTGCTCTTTATCCCTTCAAAGGAGGCACAGTACCTTAAACAACTTTGCATCTGTTAAAAACCCGGACAGGACTTTAGGTCAGGTACATTGTGTAGGTGGCAGCAGCAAGAGAGAAAACACAATGCAACTGTGCGCCGCGCGTCTGGATTTCATTTTCTCTTTACCCAGCCCGTGAGCTGTCACTGTAATTCTCTCTCTTCTATCACATCCAGGGCATCTTGCGTCAGCTCTCATATCACGTCCAGCTACAGCTCTGGAGCGCAGACACGATGATCTGGATGTGATAGGAGAGAGAATTAAAGCCCCATAGCATGAAAACTGATTTGGTGTTGGTTATATACTTAAATAAGATCTTCTGAGCTAAAGTTCTCTCATGGCTGCATTTTGTGCGGCTATAAAAGTTCTTCCAAAACAGGGTTCACTGACATTTACATAGCAATATTCATGCTGTATCTCTCAGTGGGGAGAAAATACTGTAACTTGATGCTAATATTCTTATTGGCACAGGATATTAAGGACAAACCAAAGGAAACATTTTCAAGTCTGTGTACCTTGTATAAACAGATGTTTAAAACTTTGCCTACATTCAATGAACACAGAAAAGAGGCCTAATTAAGCTGAAATTTCATGGAAAGCCTTCCAAAGTTCCTAGTTTACTTATCCAGTATAAACACGGTAAATGAATAAAATACAGTCTATTAAACAATTTAAATATAGTCATGGTTCCTTAAGTTAAAGTGATACAGTATTATGAACTAAGTGACCAAAGTAACTAAAAATTTGTTGCTTTAATTAAAAGGTCAATTAATACACAAAATATATGATATAAAAATATCCACATGTCCTCATCCTAGAATTAACCAATATTAACATTTTGTCAAATTTACCCCTAAAACTGTTTTTAATAAAGAAAAAACAAAACATTACAGAGAAAGCTGAAGTATCTTTGTATTTATCCTAGTTTTCTATTCCTCACTTTTCTCTTTCTTCACAGACAGCTTTTCTTTGACTTGGTAAATAATTTTCCAATCCAGGTTTTTATATATGATTGGCTATCTAAAAACAAATAGTATACTATGGTCTGTCCATGATTTGAAATGTTCAAAATAGTCCATTCTTTGCAATGTATTTTATTATTTGTGTCTTATTAAATATGGTATCTCTCTAATTTAGGTGTCTGGTTATGTTAAATGCTATATAATATTCGTTTTTAGTATTTAGAACAGTTTATCAACTTCTTTATCAAACTCCTTTAGTGCTCACTGTCTTCCCCTCTTTGTGTTATTAGAAGGATGACTACTTGTTTACATGTACATGTGTTTTCTTGAGATGTATAAGGAAAATTGCTATATTCGTAGGCGTTTGCATTTTCAGCTTTACTAGATAATTGCCAAATTGCTCTCCAAAGTGGTGATACCATTTTACACTCCCACCTGCAGTGTACTAGAGCTCCTGTTTCTAATAAGCTTACAAACACTTCCAATTGTCTAACCTGTGAATTTAGGAGTTCTGACTTAAGTTTCCTGTTTTGCTAGGAGTTAGGTCATATAGAGGATATATATACCAGAAGATCTTGGCATGAATTTTTATTATTTTTAATGAAAAGCACGTATGAAGCAGCACTGACTCTTTAAATCACATCTGTAGCAGATATGTATTGAACACGTGATTATGAGACAAGACAATAGAACAAAACAAGATTTCTTTTTGTAGAATGAACCTCTCACTCCCCAGATAATATACATAAAGTTTCAAAAGTATAATTGCTGTTTTACTTTAGTTTGCTTTGTCCACAATACAGCCACTTGTTCTATCAGTGTTTGGCACCATGTTGACATGTACTAATCTCTTTTGTTTATATTAGAAAAGCTTTGCTTGGTACAAAGGAATAGCAAATGTTTCATCTAACAACTCCCAAGTGATTGTACTAATGTTACAGTGGTTACTACCCAGTCTTGCAAAAATTTTTGATCTAAAGCTAAAATGTCAAGAAAGAGAAAGAGGGTAAAAGGATGTGATAAAAAATGGAGTGTTGAGAAATAGATGGCACTTTTTAAATGTAGTTTTTAAATCAATATTTTCCATTACATCTGGTCATGATGATGAAATATATGATAACATCTTGGTTGATAATATCTGAATGATCCATAAAAATGTACTTCTGTGGTTTGATATTGATTGTACTTTTTCTTCTTCTTTAGACATCTAAATGGGTCTAGGAATTCATATAAAGAAAAACTATTGCACAGTGTTTACAAGCAAAATATAGCACTTAGAAGCTTAAAAGAGAAGAAAGAAATACAACTATTTGCTTCCTTTCTTTGCCTTTTTGTGGACATGAGATTAATGGTCAGCCCAAAGTTCCAAGAGTACATCACTACAGAATTTTTGAAATTCAGGGGCCCTGGAGAACATCCCATCTATAGCTTTCATGTTACACTGGGCAATATTGCACCATTAAAATGATTTGTCTAGGGCTGGGGATTTGGCTCAGTGCTACTATGTACACCTTGCAAGTACAACAGCCTGAATTCGACCTCTGGTACTGCCAAAAAAAAAATACGAAAATAAAATAAAGTAAAATAAATGAAATGAAATAAAATAAAATAAAATAAAATAAAATAACTCATCTGAGGCACACTTTCCACTTCATTGCTCTGGCTCTTGCTTTGTCCTGTGGCATAGAGATGTTCTTTCTTCTGCAATGAAATGTGTGGACTTGGTTGGCTGTAGTTACCTGATCTTCGGAGATTTATACTCAAGGTTACCACATCAACCTGTGTTTTAATTCCCCACCAAACAGTACTGATAACAGAAGAAAGTAAGCATAAAACATGGGAGAAATTTTTTATCTTGAAAATCGACTTGAATTTTGCATGTCATGATACAATTGGGCCTAAATTAATTTTAAAATATCAAGTATATAAGTTAAATTAGTCCTCTAGGAAGATGCACCATATTTGCCCTGTTCTTTTATCTGACAAGTACTTATTGATAACTTCAGTAACTTTCAACTGCCAACAAAACATAAGAAGTCATGAATTTTCTTAGGATTGACAATACAATTACAAAGAACATGATTACAAACAGTTCTACAAAGACACAGAAGGTGTTATGGAGTGTTTAGAAGGGAAAACTAAGTTAACTCAAAAGATTAGGACATGTGAAATTTAAGCAAAACGTTTAGCAGCTGATGGATTGACACACTGTCTGGGTCCCATTAATTTAAGAGAACCACAAAGTCCTTTTCCACTGCGATCTTTGTTAAAAGATGAGTTATACTGCTCTTGTATTACACTAGGCTTTCTTCTGTGTATTGTTTTAATACAGACACAGGTATTTTGCTTAAGTTATCTTTTGTTCTGGACTTTTAGTACCTCCTCTCCCAATATTCTATTAGTTGCTTAGTTGTGAACTCATCATTTCTGGCCATGCAATTGTTGAGGGTGGTCATGAATTCTAAGATGCACAGGAAAATAACTCAGAAGGAGGAATGTCAGAGATGGCCTTGAAAAATGTAACTTAGTTGCTTAAACTGCAGACTTAAACCTCTGGATTACTGACTTGTGTCACCATCCACAGCCTGCTCCCCTCAAGTTGTCACCGCTATAAAATATACAAGGCACAGCAGAGCTGACTAGCAATTACTTTCCTCAGGTACAAACTCCACTAGGTTCTTTTGTCATTTCCTATTTAGTTAAGAACACCAAATTTCCAACTAATGGTGATGATTGTTTGTTTCATAAGGGTCCTTGATAATCATTATTTTAAGAAAATGAGTAAATAATAATGAATAAACATGTATGACAATTAGTAGTTTCTCCACTGGGTCTTAATATGGGACCAGATGTTCCAGTGATGCATGTAAATAGATAATTTACTTCATTTGGAGATGTGAAAGTTGAATAAAGAATTAGCTATTTGTTATTAGAGTGCATTTTACCAATGTACTGTAATTTAATACATTGTTTAAATATATGCAGAGTGAAGTAAAAGAATTAACAATTTGTAGTCATCTGGGGATAAATTTGAAAGCTTCTTCAGGATTTGTAACCTGCAATCTCACTATTATATACAAAATTGATGTGTCCCCCCCCCAATTCACATGTCAAAGCACCAACCCTCAGTGTTTCTGAAGGTGGGGCCCTGAGAGGAGATGAATTTAGGTGAGGTCAAGAGGCTTGAGTCTCTATGAGAGAGAGTGTCCTTATAGGAGAAGGAGAGACTAGGGTTCTCACTTCTGTTATGTGAGGACACAGAGAGAAGGGAGCTGTCTGTAAGCCAAGAAATAAACTTGCTGACACCTTGACCTTGGACCTCCCAGCCTCCAGAACTATAACACATAAATGTCTATTGTTTAAACCATCCAGTTTATGGCAGCTTGCTAGAGCAGCTGTCAATCTGTCAGAATTCTCAGTTGAAGATAACAGGATCTATTACAGCTAAACAAAAATTAGGCACAATGAAATTATTTGCTGCTCAGAAAATTAGAATTGTTCGAGGAAAGGCTATGAAGCTAGTACTATGCAATGCCTCTCTGAGCAACACTTGGTAAGTACCCCAGTCAGAGGTTGCCACTATCCAGGATCACACTTTCTCTTCTGCTTCTAGAAGGAGGCTTCCTCCTACTTAGGGATCCACTGACCTCAGCCAGCCTAGCAGAAACATGGCTCCTGCCTCACCACTTCTTCATGTAGTTTTTTGTCTGATCCAAGGTTAATGAATTTCTGGGGAGTAGCATCCTATTGGCAGAGGAAACTGGGAAATGTAGTTTTTTGAATTTTATTTGGGGTTGGAAATTGAGTGTCTTCATATAGTACTAACAGGAGCATCTACTGAGGAAGGAGTTTTGAAAGCTAGCTTCATGGTACCAATGACAGTTTTAAATGCATATCTTTGGTTAGATATGTCACTCCTACATATCTATTCTGCAAAAAATTAGTAGTTAGGAATGCCTGGCACCCACAGTGCCTAACGCTCACAACTTATAGGAGGAGAGGTTTATTTAAACTCATGGTCTTTAGAGGGTTCACTCCACAGCTGGCCAACTCTAAGGCCAGAGGGTTGGGTGGAAGGATCTGGCATAGGAAAGCTGTGCACATCATGGTACCCAGGAAGCAGAGAAGGAGGGGGCTGGGGAGGGAGACACTGTCCCAGCTCGTGTCCCTAGTGCCCTGTCTCTTATCAGGTCCCTCCTCCAAATGGCAAGCCAACTGTGCCCTAGTGACTACAGTGCCCCCTGATCCGACCGCCTTCCAAATGCTCCACCTCTGAATGCATGAAGCTCTCTCAGGTGATGTTCTAGCTCTGAGACATAACAATAATTAACAGAGTTCCATGATGTTGCAGGCAGACTCCTTTCTCAAAATAAAGAAAAGGGCCGGGAAATTAGCTCAGTGGTTCTGGTGCCCGCCTCACAAGCACAAGGTCTGGAGTTTGATCCCCAGTGCCAAGTAAATAAATTAAATTAAATTATAAAAAATGTCTGCATATGAATCCTTGGAATTTATTTATGAATATGTTACCTTCCATAGCAAGAAGAATTTTACATGTGGTACTTTGGTTGATGATGTTGATTCTCATCTTGATTCTGGTTGCAAACTGAGTTGAAGAAGAACTGGATCGGACCTGATGTTAGGTTTAATACTGACCTTATGGGAAAGTTTGATTTGGTTCTCATCCAGTCCTGCCTGTGAGCAGAACTGTGGGGAGAACTGCATTATGAACTGAGGTATCACTGTATGATCACATAATAACCCTCAGGGTGAGGTTATTACATAATGATAGAGGGAACCTTTAGAACCAGGAGAATGCAAGAGAACATTGCTTCCCTAGAAACTCCAGAAAGGCAAACAGCCCTGCATATATATTGATTTTAACCCACTGAGGCCCATTTATGACTTCTGATCCTCAGAACTGTAAGATCGGATATTTATGGAGTTTTAGCCACCGAGTTTGTGATAATTTTTACTAGCAATAGAGAGTATGAGGTTCTCCTAAAAGCCTTCATTCTCTTCTCTGCACTCCATCATTGCTTCTAGTCCTGCAACTTTCAGAGCTATTTTATGCCAAAGATACCTAAATTTAACCTCTTTGAATCTATCACTTGAACTTCAGACTCACAGATCCAATTGCTTACTCCACAACTCTGTATGGAAGTTAATTGCTCACCTTTACATTACTGCAATGAAGTAGTGAAGGCAGCTTATCTTATAAGAGATGGTGTTTTCTCAGTTCACAGATCTGGAGGCTGAAATCCAAGCCATGGGCTCCATGGGGAGGGCTGTACCACCTTGTGGCACCAACACCAGCAGTGAGTGAATGTAGGAGCTAGTGGTTCCAGCTGGAGGCAGAGCATGAGGAGCTGGGATGGGTCCAGCCTTGGCTTTGGTTCATCCTCTTAGGAGAACCACAAGAATCAGAGAGAAACTCATGGATTTTCCAGCTGAACAATTTCCTACAAGACTCCATCTTTCCACAAGTTTCACTCTCTCCCAGTGATACCACCCACTGGACAAAGGCTTCCGTACTTGTAATGCACCCTGCAAGCCACACCCAAACTGCAAGAATCTACTAGAAATCTGAAGCCTAACCTATCCCAAACTACTGCCTTCCAAACGTCCTTGACTTACATATTTCCCTATCTCAGTTCAAAGGATCTCAGGTCTGGCATTTCAGAATGATACCATGAAGTTGTCCTTGACACTTTGTATCTATTCGTTCTCTCCGTATTTAAACTAGTATAAAATTTTCTGTAAACTGAACTGCTTTTAATCACCCATCTACCATCACTGTCTTTAGATTCCTGAGTGACTGCAGTAGCCTCCTCACTTGTGCCCCAAGTCCATCTCGCCCTTCACAGTATGTGCCCCACTCAAAAACCAGCCATCCTTTAAAACACGTCAAGCCTCTGGACTCCTTAATTCAAACTCACTGCTGGCTCACCATGTCACAGGCAGGTCTTCCTGTTCTAAATGACCTGCCCCATCTCAACACACCCTGCCTGGCTCGTCTCCTCCGACTCACGCCCACCTCAGTCTGTCCTTGTGACACTGCACCTGGTTTAGGACTGTTCCCGTCCCCAGGAGGCTCTTCCTGGAGACAGAGGCACCTTATTTGTTTCCTGGGCCCAAACGATACCTTCTCAAGAAAACCCGTCTCCCCTGACACTGGCATTGCAGCCCTCAGAGCCCTGGCACACTTGATCCCATCTTTCATCTCTATTTCTAATAAACAGTGTTACTTACTTACTTGTTGTACCTACCCTTGCCTTTTTGTCTCTCCCTACCTGAATAGAAGCTCCTCAGGGACAGAGGTTTTGTCCTTTTTCTATGACAGTCCTTATGAGGGTCTAAATACATAGTCAACTTTACTGAAATGAGGCCACAGATACCTTTTTGATGAACAGAATTAATCATATACAAGATGTACTTATCTCGTATTGCCACAGAGAAAAAAAGTCATATCAACTGGTGTTATCGAATGTCAGAATTGTGATTGTAGAACAAACTTTTGTGGATTTGGGATCACGAAGTGCCCACTCTTTGTATAAGATAGTCTTCCTTGCTGTAAGGTAGTTTAGTATTGATGGTTTAATGAAGCATATTAATTTGTGGCCCACACAGTGCTTCCTCAGCAACTACTATCAGTACATTCTGTTATCTGGACCCTTCCTGAACCCCAGTTGTTAGTACATAGAAAGAAGTACTTCTGACTTTGTTTCTTCTGAACAAGTGTAACAGTCCAGAGTTTTACATTGTTGGTGCCTCTCCTAATAGAAAAGATCCAAATTGCTGGGTATGGAGCCCATGGTTATCATCCTGACTACTCAGGATGCTGAGGCAGGAGAATTAAAGGTTTGAGCCCAACCTGGGGAATTTAGTATGACTCTGTCTCAAAGCCAAAAGTAAAAAGGGTGGGGACTGCAGTGGTAGAACATTCACCCAGCATGCTCCTCACTACCAACTGTGATACGACGACTTGACTAGTTAAAGAAGCAGCTAACAGATTAGCAAATCTGTTAGTAAATTAGATCCTGGAGTATGTATGGGGTGTTTGCAGAGATGGGTAACAAAATACCAGCAAACGGAGGGGGGAAGACCCACCTCGGTGGTGGGTTACACCAATCAATAGATGTATAGCCTGGATGTGATAAGAAGTTAGTGATTTGGAAGTGATCCGTTCTGCTTAACAGGTGTGCTTTTCGCTATCATCAATTCAATTATGATTAGGGCTGTCTGAGGGCTCAGTGGTCCTCTGATGCTGTGATGCTCAAGGGCAAGATTACATCAGCTGAAGATCCTGGTTCTTTAAGAACTGAGTAACAATATAGAAAGAGAAAAGGTTCACATTCATGATCCTCTTAACTCATCTAATCTATCAACATAAGATCTTCATGGACCTAAGATCCCCATCAGCATAAGATCCTCATCATCATAGGATTACTGCCACCCCTGAGACATCTGATATTCCCCATGAACACACTGAATAGTGGCAGGTTCCGAGTGTCTTTGTCTTTGCCTCCTTCGACACACTGACCCCCCATACCTGAAATTATACAAGCCTCTATTGTCCTTCCTTTTTTAAAAAAGATCTTGCCATTCTCCTGTCTAAGCAGTCAGAGGATGATTGACCTCCGATAATCAGTTGTGGAAGTCAGACTCCGGATTCTTCTGCTTTCCAATGCAGATTCATACCACTGACTTTCAGGGAACTTCCAAACCTTTGGTATCAGACTGGATAGTGCAGCATTCTGGATCCCATTTGTTCCGAACTTCCAGCTTCTCAGATTGAACAGCCACTGGCTCCTCTGCTCTCCAGTGCCCGGATGGCTGCTTTGGGTTCTCCTACCTCTGATCCCATAACCCTAACCTACTAAATCCCCTTCTATCAAGTTTCTAGATGACTCTAACCCATAAATGAGGGAGGTCCTGGATTCAATCCCCAATATAGAAGGTAGGAAGGAAGGAAGAGAGATAGAGAAAGAAAAAAAGAAAGATTCCAAGTAACAGTTGATCACACAGTGCACAATGTTTCTAGACTTATGTCTAAAGTTGAAGTGTTCTATTTGGGGGAAATTTTCCAGAACACAATTTCATGAATTTTTGGAGATTAGTCATAACATATTCCAAATGTGTAACTGAATCTGTATCTTAATCATAGAAAAACAAAATCATTAAAATCTGCCAATGCTTTTCTTTTCTAAACAGTTCAGCTAGGTTTTCTCAGATTAAATACATTGGCAACATAACATAACAAAACCTACACTTCCTCAGTCCTTTTGAATCAGAACTCTTGATACCTCCCAGGACATTTAAAATGTGGCAGTCACTTAGGCCCTATCAACAGGATGGTAGAAAGGGAGCCTGAACTTTCGTCAATGTGTTTTCAGCTTTGCAGAACTACTACTGTGAAGCCACTTCCTGTCTCTTTTATCCTCTAACTTCCGTATCTTTCTCACCATCCAGCAGCACTTATCACAGGCTCTATTATCCTGTCATTCTACTGGACTCTAATCATCTGCTTCCTCAGTTGTTCGCTATGGTCATGTCTTTCTTCTCTGTCCCTCTTTGTAGAGTGGTACTGTCTATAGCACATTGTTCTAAGTGGGGCTTTGACAAGGACTTCTTTGGTTGACCATTGTGTAGATGAACACTTGAAAGGGAGGAAAGAGGGAAGGAAGGCAGGAAGACAGGAAATGAAAGGAAAGAAGAGGAGAGGAGAGGAGAGGAGAGGAGAGGAGAGGAGAGGAGAG
>PVIC010047439.1:0-13879 GCA_004025085.1 Thryonomys swinderianus | reverse complement strand
GCGTGAGTCTCCACGCCCAGCATTATATGTGGTTACCGGGGATCGAACTCAGCACCTTGCGCTTGCGAGGCAGGCACCGGAACCACTGAGCTAACCCTCCGGCCCTTTTCCTTCACTCTTAACACAAAAAATGTTATCATCAAGCCTTATTACTTCCATTTGCAAAATATTTTAATCTATTCAATCATCTTTAAATACACTGATATCTTTTTTTAAGTGCTTGTCACACTTTATGTGTTTTCTTTTTCTTTTTTTTTGAGACAGGGTCTTGCTTTGTAGTTCAGGCTGGCTCTGAGCTCACTATGTAGCCCAGGCAAGCCTTGAACTCAGCAATCCTCCTGCCTCTGGCTCCCGGAGTGCTGGGATTACAGGCGTGAGCCACCACGCCCGGCACCTTTATTTCTTTTTCTTAATGTCTTGCCTCACCCACTCTGAGTTCCACAAGGTCAGGAATATGTCAATTCTATTCACTGAGGGAGTTCAGTACCTGGCAAAGAGTAGGTACTTGATAAATATTTATGTCATGGATGAATGATTCTTTGTATGAAATGGTGTTAGGGAAAGCAGACAAACCTATGAGGTTTTCCCAATAACTGAGAATTCCCACTGAACTGGAATTGTGGTTCTCAACTTTTGCTTTAAAAGTCCTTTGGAAAATTTTAATGTTACAGAGCCCCTATTTTACTAAAAAATTATTTTCTTCCTTTGAACTAGTGACTGGGACAAAGAATGAAGAAATTTTTAAGTGAGTAGGAGTTTAATCACAGATTGCTTTCACTTGTCTTTGGATCCCACTACAGAAATTTCTCTCTGCTGTTACTGGCTACTAGAAAAAGAAATGTGTATGTGTGCATTTGATATATATGTACACAAACAGAAGATCTCAAACAGTTCACTCTAAATCATATTCCAGGTATGGTTATTTACTGAGTTCTAAGTGTTTTTGTATGGAAGTGACAAATTTGATTGCCTTTGAAACATTACTTCACCAGTTTAACAAATCTGTATACTCATGTTAATTTAATAAGGATGTTCAATACTTTCAAAATAGTCTCTCTGCATTTTTTTTTTTTTTTTTAGACACTGTCTCTATATAGTTCAGGCTGGCCTTGAACACACCATGTAACCCAGGTTGGTCTTGAACTTGTGGTGATTCTCTTGTCTCAGCTTCCTGAGTGCTAGAAATATAGGGATACACCACAATGCCCAGTTATTGAAGGGTCTTCCTCAAAGGGGACTGCTCCAGCCTCCACAGTGTCACAATGCTTACTGGTTAACATTCCTGGCTAGGACAATAAATCATTGTTTTCTTTTTTAAAAACTTTAATTTTTATTAGTAGATGTTTATAGTACATAATGACTACAACTCATCAGGATGAGTTGGTACATGTACATAACAGATCTTAATTCTTCTCACCTCCCTTTTCTGTCATCTCTCAACTCATTCTTTCTTTTTCTGCACAGAGATGTAGGTATTTGGTTGCTTCCTGATAGTGTATAAGGTAACCACAATTCTAAGACGGATAACCCTTCAGGAAGCTACCAGTTCTTTGTCATTTTATTAGTATTTCATAATTCTTGGAGCTGGAAAGATCCTGAGATCTCACCTACCTCTATGTACGCATTGCAGAAAAGATCCCAGAGAATTGTGAAGATTTCTCTAAATTTTTCTCTTTACAGATTTGACTGGTTTCTTAAAATTTAATCTCTATTTCATTCATTGTTGTAGGCTTCATACCAGAAACATTCTGTATTATAAAAAGTGCTAGTGTTGCTGGGTATGGTGGTGAATGCTTATAATTTCAGTACTTTGGGAGGCTGGGGAAAGAGGATCACAAGTTCAAGGCTTGCCTGGGCAACTTTGCAAAACCTAGTCTTAAGAAAAAAAAAAAATGCCGGGTGTGGTGGCTCACACCTGTAATCCCAGCACTCGGGAGGCAGAGACAGGAGGATTGCTGAGTTCGAAGCTTGCCTGGGCTACATAGTGAGCTCAGAGCCAGCCTGAACTACAAAGTGAGACCCTGTCTCAAAAAAAAAAAAAAAAAAAAATCCAGTGCAGAAATGTATTGCTCTGACTTTGGAAAGGTTACCGGTATCTCAGTGGTTACTGAAATCCCAAATTCAGTAACACTCAAAATAGAATCAAAATCCATCCCATCTGAAAGGTTATACACCCTAATTTGATGAGATGCTATGTTACAAAATAACCAGTGGAGCTCAAAGTGAAAAACATTACCACTCTGCTAAGCAGTGGGATCTGTGGCAAATTTGGTACCTTGTAGGACCAATTAATTATTTTGTTGCTGTTAGCTGCACATTTAATTGGTGATATAGCAGTCTAAGCTTTCTCTGAAAAGCTCTGCAAGGGGGCAGATGAGAGAGCTCATTTTTCTTCTAACATCCTTTTGATACTGCAGAAGATTTATAGTCAGTCAATAGTGCATGAAGGCTCTGAAGAAGGTATTGTTTCAGGTCCTAAGGAAGGAGTAAGATTAAAACAACTTCTGGACTTGGCCCTAATTGTATTAGATCAAACCTCTAAACTCTTCAGTCTTTACCATCGATGAAATGACAACTGTAGAAAGTTGCTAATCTCTAATTCTTCTCACTAGGAGGGCTCAAGATGTAGAATACTTTTCAACTGTTTCCTAATACATTCTATATTCTAACGTCAAGAATCTTAGAGTTAAGAAACACCCAGGAGGACGCAGACTAATTCTGATGTTTTACAGATTAAAAAACAAGAGATCCAGGAAAATGACTTAAGGACACAAACAATTTCACAAGATGACCGACTAAAATACTATTTTTCCTAAATTATGTGGCTTTAAGAAATGCACTTGCATTTAAAATCTGTTATTCACACAACAGGTTGGTTCACCCCACCTGCTGTGGTGAATTCTACCTAACCGACATATACATCTGAAGGGAAAGAGGAGGAGATAAGTCTCTCTTACACACCTGGAGTTTTAAGTGCCAGATCTCAAAGATACTCACAGAAGACTGGCCCTATCAAATGGAGAAACTGAAGACTCAAAGTCTGTACCCAGTTTTCCAGAGTAATTCAGATCTCAAAGTTCACACTGGGCCTCTAACTGTGGACATCATCGGTCCATATGCACCTCTCGATTTAGGACAGAACAAGTGTGCTGTGTATTTCAAAAGCAAAGTCATCTTTTCTTGCAAATAATCTATTTTAAATGTAAACCAACAACTGTTTATATCCCTGTTGCCTTTGGGGTTGGCCTATTTGAAAAAAATGAAGCATGAATTACAAAGTTTTTCACCAGACAAAATTAAGATACATTTTTCCCTAAACTCAATAGAAAGTATAGAAATTATAAACCCACCCCTCCTCCACAAAAATTATCTATGCTATTTTTCATTACTGCCAACTAGGATAAAAAACAGATCTCCCTTTACTCTCTACAACCTAACCCCAATGTGAGAAACAATTACCTCATTTGAATTTAATCCATCAGTTGCAGCCAGAGGCACTTTCCCATGTTGCACTGTGCCAGGCACCTCTTTTATTCCAAAAGTTGAAGAATTCAGGTCTTCCTTGAACCACATGGGAGTGGGAGAAATATCTTCAAGAACAAGAGTTCCTTCTTCTAAGACAGGCACTGAATCAGTGTGGGCACTAACTCTTAGGAATGGCCTGCCAGGATGAGGAATATCCTCCACAGCAAGCACTGCAGTAGCGGGGATGGCAGACCCTTCAGTGCTGGGCACTGCAGCAGCTGGGGCAGGAGGTTCCTCTGGGGTGGAACCTGTAGCAGCTGGGGCATCAGGCTCCTCTAGGGCATCTCCTGCAGGAGCTGGGGAGGCAGTGTCCTCGGGGGTGGGTGCTCTAACTGTTGGAGAATTAGGCCCCTCTGGGGAGGACATTGCAACAGCCGGGGGGCCAGGCTCCTTGAGAGTCTGCCCCACAGCAACAAGGCTTTCTAGGGTGTCATCCTCTGTGGTGGGTACTGCGGAGGCTGGAGCAGTCCCTTCTGAGGAAGACCCTTCAATAGCTGGCATGGCCTCTTCCATGATGGTTGCTGTAGTAAGTGCAGCGGTCCCCTGTGGGGGGGACTCTGCAGCAACTGGAACACTTGCCCTGGGAGCAAATAGTGCAAGAGCTGGGGCAGGAGCCTCCCCTGGGGCTGATAGTACAGCAGCAGTCACATCCTCCTTTAAGATAACCCCTGGAGCAGCCGGGACATGGATTTCTGTCGCGGTCACTGAAGCAACTGGGTGGTCCTCCTCTGGGGAGGGAACTTCAGTGGTCACTACAGCAGTTCCCTCTGGGGCAGGCACTGTAGCGACGGGGATGTCATCCTCTAGGGTAGGCAGGGCAGCATCTAGGGCATCTTCTACAGAGAGCACTGTGGCAGCTGTGGCAGGTCCCTGTAAGCTGGGCATCCATTCCTCCAAAACTAGCTCAGTGTTACTAGGTTTGGTAATTTGTCTCTCTGGAAAGATACTCGGGAATGAATCAAAGTCCTCCATTTCCATCTCTTCTCCCTGTGATGATGGCGCATTCAGCGTAGGCTCTGTATCATTTAGACTTTCCACTTCATCTCTACTATGTCTCAGTTCTCCGACCAGCAGGTACAGGCTCAGAGTCTCCGACTCTGGTGACTTCCTCTGGAGATCCTGAAAGACCTGCTCTGGGAAGTCGCTATGAACATGTGCTGGGACTCCATCTCCTAAAAGCTCGACAATTCTATTGGCTTGACAATCTAGCTCTTTTGCCTCACCATCCTCATCATAAGTTTTCCTTATGGACATTAATTTACAAGGGTCTACGTTTCCCAAGGATGTCATACTGTTACTTTCACGATTAATACTAGCTCCTTTCTCATTTTCCAAATGCTCATCTGTTAATATATTTGAACCATATAATACCTCTACTTCAGGTCCTGAGGTTCTGTCTGTTAGCTGATAGCTAAAAGCAAAACTGAGAGGAACCCTCTCAGTATACTCAACATTCTCAGTGTGGCTGCAGTCTGCTTGGGTCAAATTGCCATTTTCTTTGGCTAGCTCAGAAGCAACAAACCCTGATAGTTTTTCTTCATAAACTGCCCTGTGATCAGAGTTCAGCAGACCTCCTGGATCCAGCTGTCCCAGTGACTCCAGATCAGCTGGAGACTTAAATTCCCCCATAGTGTTGGGGCTAAAAGGCACTTTTTCATACTCCTTGCTAACCATGGAAGTGTCCCTTGTGCTACTAGGACAAACAATAAATTCCATAGCATTAGTCACCTGAGAGGAAACCAGGGCATTACAATATTCACAGTCCGATCCAGTATCATGGTCTTTTACATTTACAAGGCCACCATGCTGTTCCCTCTCTAAGGCAGCACCTGGAAAATAACTAATTATAAGAGAATTTTCTGCATCCTGGGCTGCTGGGGCCAGCCCTTCAGAAGAGGCTTGATCCTGCAGCTCAACTGGAGGAGATACTCCTCCTTCACACAAACACTCTTTTTCAAGTTCAAGAAACATCTGGACTGAATCTGTGTCAGAGAGCTCTGCATCAACAGGACCGACGTTACATTCTAATTCTGAAGTAAGGCCCTCTAGTCCCTGAGCAGATTTTTCCATGTCACCAACAGCACCCTCACCTACAATAACACAGCTGCAATCCAGGAGTAGTGTATCCTTGGAAACAGAAGACAACTGGTCATCTGTACCTGGCTGTGTGTCACCAGAGCGACAAATCTGACCAAGAGGTAGGTGGTCGAGGGTCCCCAAAATGCCAGCTAAGCAGTTAGCTCCATCTTCCACCACTGCTACTGTGCTTGTCTGTTCGCTTTCTTCAGAACTATCTGCCAGATTGTTCTCATCAGTTGTTAGAAGAGGTTTCCCTTTCTCTGACAGTTTTTCTTCCTCCCACTCCTCAGCCTCCATCATGATCCATCGCTCATCCTCCTCAAACTTCAGTTCAGACTCTGTTTTTTCTCTTAGGCTGGGAGTTAGGAGAATATGTAATTCTGGATCCAACAGCTCTTCACTAAGGCAAGGGGAGAGTGGTGGTATTTCCACAGTGCAAGTTGCATCCCCAAGAGGGTGACGCTTCTCACTAAGGCCTCCCTTAGTTGAACTTTTCATGGCTCTGGGCCAGGTTGCACTTGAGAATCTGTGCTCCTGCATTACATCTGTGTTACCACTTGCTGCTGCAGCCTCTGATTCTAGAGGCTGGAATTCATGGGGAGAGCTCTCGCTGTGCTGCTGGAATCTGAAGTCCTGGCACTCTCCACTTACATTTTTCATATCCTGTACTTCCAGAATACTTATGGATTTGGATACATGTTCCAAAGTTACTGACTCTGACTGAGGCTCTCTGTGGTCCAAATGACCAGAACTTTCCATCAATGCAGAACTGAATTCTCTCTTCTCTTGTAAGGAAGGATTTGAAGCACCAGCTTCTGAAACCTCACTGAGAGATGCTTCCATCCTTTCTGCAAATTCTGGGAAGTTAGGTGGCATGAAGGACTTCCAAGATCTCCTGTTAACATTGTCTTTGCGCTCTGTGTTTGGCCTCCGTCTGGGTGGCACAGGAGCTGACTTCTGCACGTCACTGCTTAGTTTTAATGCATCAAATATTATTCTCTCATCCAGCTTTTTGCCTTCTGGTGCTCTAGATTCAAAATTAGATGCTGCTCCTAATGTACCATTACTGGATATGGTACTTCCTTCCATTTTTTCCATAGTGCTTTTTGAAGTCTGATTAAGCTTTGACCCCTGGTCAATCTGTTCATTTATCCTCATTGTATCGTATATGGACCGCTGTGGAACGTAGCAATCCTCTATGTAGCCATCCTCATCCTCCCCTTTCCCCAGGCAGGTGGGGTTGCGCCTTAAACAGTCTGGCCTGCTGAGTGGCTTACCCATACTTTTTCAATCAAGATAAACCATCAATCTTTCAAAAGTTTTTTTCAGAGATTCCCCCAAAATGCATTCTCCATGAGTTAGTTATAAATCCTTTTACATGTTTCACACTTTAAATGACCAACTTGCATCTGTTCTCCAGAAAGACCTGGGAGTTCCACTTTGAAAACATTCTGGGAGAAGCTCAAGACAAACAGCTCTTTCCTCACAGGCTTCCAGCCTCATTGTTGCAGACAGAGAAATGGTCTAATTTGATCAACAGACACAATTCCTTCCATGGCTTCTGGTTTTATTCTATTTTTAAAAGAGCACTGCTTTTTTAAATTCAGTCAGCAAAAATCATTTGATATTGACAAGTCTTATTCAATATCTAGTTCCACTCCTCACTGAAGCAGAGTTGGAAGCAGCGAATTTGTACTGACTGTAACAACAATGGCACAGCCTTTCTGGTCTTCAAGTATGGGCCAAGCTCCTAAGAATTCCTTTCATTTTATCCTCTGTTCCAGTCCTGGAGAGTCCAGCTGGTCTGAATTAGCCATTCGTCCTCCCTAGTTGGGGTGTTTGGATTTGAACTGGGCTGGTCGGCGGATATTCCTGCAATTTTAAACACAGGAAGTCCTTCACTCGGGGCCAGCTCGGGGCTTCCTGTCTCCAAAACATCATGGCATTGTTGTGGCTCCTAGGCCAACCCTGTGCCGTGGCCGCACAAGGCGAGCGATGCCCTGCGCCGGGCCTTGCAGAGGACGAACAGGCTGCAGCAGCGACCGAGGGGCTGTCAGAGGGGCTCACTCAGCACCGCCCGCTCCCCCCGCCGGGCCGCGCGCCCTGAGGGCCTGGGTCACCTCACCACAGGCTGGCAGGTGGCTCCTGGTCGCGCCGGCCTCCGGTCCTGCGCTCAGGAAGTTAGTTTGTCCCTCCGGCAGCTGAGTTCCGTGTGCTGTGGTTGCCGCCTCCCCCGCCGCCGCCGCCAGTCCCGGGCCCGCAGCCGCCGAGCCGTGGGCTGCATGATAAGCAGCCGCCTCTATTCTCCACCGTGCCGCGGGTCCCGCGGCCCCGCCGTCCTCCCCGCCCGCAGCTGTCACGGTCCCGGCATGCAAACTTCTGGCTGGGAACAAAAGGCTCCGCTTGGGCCGGGCGGGGGCCGAGCCCTCCTCCCTCGCGCTGCGCGGCCAGCTCCTCCACCGCTCGCTGGAAGTGCCTGGCTGGCGGGCGGCTCTCCGCCTCCTTCCCGCGCCGCCGCGCCGCGCCGCGCCGCGCCGCCCAGCTCGGGCAGCCCCCCTAGAAGCCGGGGAGCCAGCTGCGCGGAGTACGGGGGAGGAGAGCGGGGGGCGGGGCCGTGGGAAGAACGGCCCGGGGAGGGAAGGCTGCGGCGGGGATTGGAGGCCGAGACGCCGGAGGAAGGGCTTCTGTCGGGCTCAGCGCTTCTCGGCCGCCCCGGGGGCCTTCGGTATGGCTCCGAAGCTCCCGCCCCCGCCCCCGCCCCCCCTCCCGCCGCCGGAGGGAAAGCCCCGCCCCAGAGGGCAGGCCGCGGGCGGGGCCGCACCAGGCAAGGCTCGGCGCACCGCGCAAATCCCCTGACAAAGGAAAGCCCCGCCCCCTGGCCCGGCCCCTCCGCCCCCCGCTTCATTCCAACCAGCCTGCTCCGAGCCCAGCCCAGGGGCGTGCGAGCCCATAAGGGGCGCCCTCACCTCCCCCAGCCGCCTGTTCTGGCAAGGACACTTGGGGTCCCATCTGCCCAAAGGGTCGCGGCGGACCAGGGTGGGCTACGGTCATCGCGCTCAGCTCCAGTTCTGCTGCCAAAGGGTATCCCCAGTTTCTGCAATGTCACCTTAGGCGAGCTCTTTGCCCGACTGAACACTTCACCCTAAAACCCAGCACTTTCCTAGTGTCCCAAAGAATTTAGTTACGCTTAGAGACCAAGTTAGTGGATAAACTCTAGGCACACTCTGCCTTCTGAAATGTATCATCAGGTCTTGGTGTATTATCCCTAGGACCTCTCCCACAGAGCTATACAGTGGTGAGAGAGAGACAGAGAGAAACAGTGAGAGGGAGACAGAGAGAGAGAAAAGGAGGGAGTGTGAGCGCTTGTGCAGGGAATGATGCCCCATGCCCAGCTCTAACACTTCAGAGCTTTTATTGCTGCACACATCCAAGAAACCTGAGCCTCCTTGGGGCCAGATGTAAAGCATATGTCTATTTCAAATCTCAGACAGGAAAATATTAGGATCGCACAATCTCGTCCACAGTGTCTTGGCTTGTAGAAAAAACATCCACTCGGCCACGACTGTTAAGCAAACATACTGTACAAAAGGTGGTTCCGGGAGACTGTCCACTAGAGGAAGCTGTATCTCTGAAGATGTGCAGTACATTCTCCTCTGTGATGTTCATCCTCTGATTCTTTTAAAAATTTTTTTTGGGGTAAAGACAGGGTCTCCCTTTGTAGTTCAGGTTGGCTTTGAACTCACAGTGATCCTCCTGCCTCAGTCTCCCGAATGCTGGGAATCCTTCTCTGATTTTGTGAAGGGAAAACAGTCTGTGAGCCAGGTGTGGTAGCATGTATTCCCAGCACTCAGGAGGCTTTGAGTTGGTGCCCAGACTGAACGGGGAATGAGAACCTGTCTCAAAAAAACGTCTATGAAAATATCTGAATCCCACTTGGCCTATGTGGTAAAACTTGGACTACAGATGGTAAAACTTATGGGAAAATTCTTTCTACACTTTAATGCAAAAAGTAAATGAAGTTGGTGTAAAGACATCTGGCATGAAACTTTGAGCTGAGCCCTAGGCTTACTGGGGAGCCAGGAAGGTTGGAGGCAAAATGAGATGCAGGCTGAAGCCTGTGATCACAAACACCTAAGAGACCTTTTTCTGGCAAAATGTTTTATATTTCATTTCTCACTTCAAAAGATGCTGCTGATCAATTATACTCAAAGACAAACCCTTCCTCAGCTGTAAACTGAAAGAGGGTGTGGGGAGGCAAACTAGATTGTATCTTCTTTCCAGTCTTAATAATCTTTAGTTTTAAAACTTTTAAAGAGCTTTCCAGAATCCTGTGCCCTGTTGGACCTATACTGCAAGACTAGAAACTCTGTTCCTTGAAGAACACGTAGTAGAAAGCAGTGTGAATACTTAACTAGATCAAGTTCCAGGACATATAATCAGCATGAAGTATCTGAAGGGCTGGAACGTGGGAGGAAGTAAATTTTTTTCTGGATGTCTTCTTACATTGGTACACTAAGATCCATGGGCACATGTTAAACCAACAAAGAGCTGCTCACAGCTATTCAAAGAATACAGTGTCCCCGGAAGGGGAGTTTCCTGACATTGGAGGTGTTTGAGCAGAAATTCAAAGAATCATTTGGCAAAACAGATTTACAAACTCTTTACAATCTGTTTAGGATATTTTAAGATCCCTTCCAACACTGTGATCCTAAGGACTGGTCAGGTGACAGACCTGATATTTAACAGTTAAGGAATTGGGGTGTAGTTTTCTTTTAATGATTCAGTACAATCAGAAAAACATAGGGAAGGCAAGCTCAATTTTACCAGCAAATCTCCCTGGCCAAATACATCCACTTAAAAGTGTTCGGATATCATAACACTCTGTTTAGCATGCCAGGGCCCCTCTGGTTGGAGGAATCTGAGGAATTCTGGCTCTGGTCTAAGAGTGGGTGGTTATTCTATTATAAAGAATGATCTTGATGTGGACTCACAAACTTCATGGCCAGAAATTCCTTTCCTGTTTCCTCACCAACTCAGGTGTCAGTCAACTTAGTCGTTTCTTAGTTACTCCTTCTCTGGTATCTATCCACCTTGTCCTACTCTTCTCAGTGTACCATATAAATAAATAGAACAGCAACTCTGAAGTTCAGATTTAAATTACTTATCAGCTTGAGTCACACTCTCTCTAGTTAAAGTATTAGGAAAATATTTCCAAGAAACTCTCTAAAAGTTTAAGCTTGGCCTATAGAAAAGATTACACATAGCCATCCACCCCACCAGAAAAAACCTTCAAAAACTCAAAAGCTATTTTTCTGAGTTGTTTGCTCCTTTTTTAAAAAAATCATTTGTTTAGAAAGAAATCAAGACAGGATGCATAGTACAAGTTTTCTCCTCCATGTCTTTTGTGTGTGTGTGTTTGTTCATGAGTTTCTCCTTCATTTTGGTATGTGGAACTCTGCCAGTAGCCATCTCAGTGACTGAAATAAATGCCTGATACAGATTTCAGCCTCTTGTTCTCTGATAGCTACAACCAACCCCCCCCCAAAAAAAAACAAAAACAAAACCATCTGTTCATTTTAAATGTGGTATGTAAACTTTTAAAAAGAGAGATACAGGGAACTCCAGAGTACTTCAGATGCTTTTCCTACCCCTGAAACCACAAATCTATACATTCAGACAAAATTTCAAATTAATTTCCAGTTAGTTGATTACAGAGCTTGAGGTATTCTCTACTCATTTTGAAATTCCTAAGGACAGAATTTGATGTCAGATTTTCCTTCAGTGAACCTAACATAAAAGAATAGTCCTGGCCCTTCCAGGGCTATTAGCTCATTCCTGCTGTCTTCCTAATTAAAGGCAGCTGGGTGGAGTCTCCTCACATCCTAACACAGCTCCCCTTCCAAGTTTCGGACCTGGCAGGTTGCCTTTGCCTGCTCTAGATCTGAACCAGCAGTCCATTACAATAATCTAGAGACCTCTCATCTGCTCTCTTAGAATTAAAAGTCTATCTTGATAGCGGCTCTCTTGTATGAAGGGGGGGTGGATATGGAGGGCTGGTTGGATCTTGCTCATTTTAAATCTACAGAATGCCTTTCATCTTGAGAAACCTATCAAGATTTTATAAGCATTATTTAGTGGCAAGTGAAAACTCCAAAAGTATTAGTCTGTACCTGTTAAGCAGCAGTCACTATCATCCTTTGCTGCTTTATTATTATAAAGATGTCTACGAGTGGCTCATCAAGCAACACTGATCCACATTAAGCATGACATGAATCTTGTTTTAAATGGGAAACTAAGGATTTTGAGGTTGCTTGAGCTCTCATGTGTTCCCAAACCCACAAGAAAACTTTCCATGCCCTTGGCAGAAACTCTCTTGATCCCTGTAAACCCTTTCTAGCTTGTAGATTTCCCAAAAAACAATGTATTAACTCCTCTTCTAAGATTAATTGTTACCGAGATGGTGGTAATGACAAAAGCATGGAGTGTTGTTGCAAGCTAGAGATCTGACCGAGGGTGTGAAGGAGGCAGGAAGCAGCAGAAATCAGGGAAGGCTTCACAGAGGGAACTACAATTACTCATCAGGATTGAGAAATACAGAGATGTGAAGCATGTATTTCTACGTGAAGAGCTAGAAGCAGGAAAGTATTCCTGGTAGGAATGTAAATGAGTAGAGCTACTAGGGAAATCAGTATGTAAGTCTTAAAAAATGAAAACAGAACTACCATGTGACCCAGCTACACTGCTTCTTGATGTATACCTGAAAGAATTAAAGTCAGTTTACTTAATAAATGTACATTTATTAAGATACAATTCATGGTAGCCAAGATATGGAAATCTTTGAAGGAAAATGGATAGAACTGGAGATCATCATGCTGAATGAAATGACAGACTCCTAAATATGTAGAATCTAAAAAAGGCAATATGAAAGTAGAAGGAGGACTATTATTATAGGAAGATAAGAGGGCTATAGGGCATAGAAGAGGACAATGGGAGACTTTAAAAAAAAAAGAAGAGTTGGATATCAAGATATTATCTAGAATAGTGTTCACTTAACAGTTCTAATCTGTCTCTGAGAATGGAATGCTAAGCATTATTTTTCTTTCTGCTTAAGCGTATTTTTTTTAAGGCCACAAATTAGCTCAAGTGGTACTGCACCTACCTTGGAAGCAGAAGGGCCTGAGTTTGATCCCCAGTACCACACACACACACACACACACACACACACACACACACACACTAATATTTTTTCCCTTTTTTTGGTGGTAGTGGGGATCAAACTTGGGTCCTTGTGCTTTCAAGGTAGGTGCAGTACCACTTGAGCTAAATCCCCAGCCCTAAGAGTATTTTTTTTTGACTTGTGCTATTATAAAATGTTTCTAATTTGAAGAAATTAACTGTGAGATAATATGTTAATTAGCTTGAATGTAGTAATCATTTCATAACATATATATATAGTACCTCAAGTGATATTATATGCCTTAAATATGTACAATTTTGTCAACTCCAATTAATTTTTTAAAAAGCAAAATTGGGGGGGGGGGAGATGTTTCCTAAAGAAGCATGGCTACCTGAGCATGGCTTAAGTAGAGGGTGTAAGAAAGGAAAGACATGGGAAGTCAGAATGGTAAGTAGCTCAAGACCAGTTCACCATAGGTGCCAGGGCAAAGAATTTAAGCTTTATTCAGAAAACCATACTATATCATGAGGCTGGGTTCAAACTTGGTATCCCCCTGCCTCACCATCCTTAAGGGACAGCACTGTAGGCATGCACGCTACTCCTAGTTGCAGGGTTGTATCCTTGACTTTTTCCCATTTGTTTAACCAATAATTAATGGGATCTACTATGTGTCCCAAACTATGCCAAGTACTAAGGGAGAAAGTGATGAGCAAGACATGGTGAGGAGCCCACAGTCTAGTAGCAGAGATGTTTCCTCATTTTGATTGTGTAAGTACACCGAAAGAAAAGCAAACAGTGCTGTAAGAGCATGGGTCAAGGGTCCAGCCTGGCCTGGTGATTCAGGGGAAGCTTTCCTGAGAAAGTGACGGTGTGAACTTTCCTGAGACCAACTGACAGTAGTCTTTCTGCTTTCAGGGGTGCGTGACCATCTCAGAGTTGTTTGACATAAATTACATTCCTGGATTGAATCTCTAAAGAATCTCGCTACAGGCATCTCCTCACAAATACAGAGAAAAGTAGAACAAGGAATACAGATTTTTTGAAAATCAACTCACTCTGTTACTAAAGCAAAAGAAGTTCTTAACATTGATCACAAAT
>PVIC010047438.1:0-13866 GCA_004025085.1 Thryonomys swinderianus | reverse complement strand
GTAGGACAGCTTTTATAGAGTGGAATATTTCTATAGGAAACTTGGTGTGGGAATGTGATGAGGGGAAGGAATAAATATGATACAGAAAGAAAATAAAAGAGCATGTATAAAGGGGGGAGGAGGGGGGAGTGGGTAGGGATATGGGTAAAAATGAGAATTAACTTGTGGCATATACTGGTACAAATTTCCCAATGTTATAAGTGATTTTGAGATGTATATAAATTGTACCAATAAAGAATTCAATTAAAAAAAAGATAGTAATCATAGACACATATATATATATATTTACCAGCCTGGCGTGGTGGCTCACACCTGTAATCCCAGCACTTGGGAGGCAGATGCAGGAGGATTGCTGAATTTGAGGCTTGCCTGGGCTATATAATAAGCTCAGAGCCAGCCTGAACTACAAAGTGAGACACTGTCTCAAGAAAACATTAAAATTTTAATTTTAATTTTTCAAAAATGTTCATTACATATCACAAACATATCCTAATAATTTTTTAATTTTTGGTAAGCCTCATTGAAGTGGTACATTTGCTTAGACTAAACGTTTGCAGGCTAATAGCACTATATTTTTGTTTCTATAAGAATTATAGAAATTGAAGTGATTAATGTCTCAAGCTTAATGTAATTTCTGATACAAATATTTATTTTATCCCTGATGTACAAATATCAGGAAAAATGAATTACCATATAACGAACACTGGTGCTTCTTTTTATTCTTTGCTTCTTGTATTTAAAAATAAGTCACGCAGGGCCAGGGATTTAGCTCAGTGGTTCCAGTGCCTGCCTGGCAAGCACAAGGTCCCTAGTTCAATCCCTGGTACTGTGGGAAAAAAAAGAGTTTTCGTTTATGTCCCCTGCATCGCACAGGTTTATGAGCTGCTACCAGTAAAGGATCTCACCGATTATCCGGGGAGCCTGCAGCAGCAAAAAGAAAACAACGAAGACTGCATCAGTCTCCACAACACCTACATCGGTGGAATCCTGTATTCCCCGGTATCCAACACGAATGAAAAAGATATGTATGGCTTCCTAAAGGTAAATTCTTTACATTGTAGAGACTCAGATCTTAAGGTTCCTAATATATAATATATGGTTGAGGTTATGGAATAGAGGTCAAATGCCTTCTCCGAAGTCACTAATTATAGCAGATTTGCTGTAAACAGCAAAACCAAGGCAGGAATTTTTGGACTATTAATCAAATTTTCTTTATCAATGAAATCCGCTGTTTTGCAATTTTTATAAATATAACTTCTATAACATAATTGTCTTCAAGAGATACAGATGAAAACAACTCTGACATTCTATCTCAGTCCACAAAGAATGGCTGCTTTCAAGAAATCAACCAATAACAGGGCCGGGGATTTAGCTCAGTGGTTCCAGCGTCTGCCTGGCAAGCATAAGGTCCCGAGTTCAATCCCCAGTACCACATACCACAATGCCAGGCATGGTGGCTCATGCCTGTAATCCCAGCACTCAGGAGGCAGAAGCAGGAGGATTGCTGTGAGTTCAGAGCTAGCCTGGACTACATAGTGAGCTTAGGGCCAGCCTAAACTACAAAGCGAGACCCTGTCTCATAAAAAATATAGAAGAAGAAAGAAATCAACCAACAACAAATGCTCACAGGGCAGTGGGGAAAAAGAAACATTTCTGCACTGCTGGCGGGAATGTAGACTGGTACAACCACTGGGAAAATCAGTGTGGAGATTCTTCAAGGAACTAAGACTAGAGGTTTCATTTAACCCAGCCTTTTCCCTGCTAGGTATCTTCCCAAGAGAATTAAAAACATCATACCACAGCAACATATTTGCACCCATGTTTATAGCGGCACAGTTTATAATATTTAAATCTTGGAAGCCGGGCATAGTGGCTCACACCTGCAATCCCAGCACTCGGGAGGCAGAGGCAAAAGGATTGCCACAACTTCAAGGCTTGCCAGGGCTACATCATGAGCTCAGGGTCAGCCTGAACTACAAAGTGAGACCCTGTCTCAAAAAACTAGGAAAAAAAATAGCTAAATCTTGGAAAAAGCCCAAGTGCCCATCAACTGGAGACTGGATAAAGAAGATGTAGGGGTTTTTTTTTAATGTAAAATGAAGTATTACTCAGCCATAAAGAGTGATAGGTTAGAGACATTTATAGCTAAATGGATGCACATTGAGCCCATACTCGCAAGTGAAATACATGGGACACACATGTGTAAATACCAAATAGTTTCTCTGGTGTAAGAAAGTGTAAGAGTAAATGAGAACAAAAATGTATACCAGATAATGTAAAATAGGAAGTAAATGTCTGAAAGTATAGGGAAAGTGGAAGGAAGGGAAGGAAAAAATATGAAAGACAAAGGAAAATGGAAACAAAAATTTGTAAATAGAGAGGGGTAGGGAAGAGAATGAGAAAAACAAAAACCAAGATATGTCATGTACAGGTAAAAATCCCCAAAGATGAATGTGATCCTAATGTATGCCTAAACAGTACCAAAAAACTTAAAAGAAAAAAAAATAAGATAATTGCCACTGAGAGTTTAAATGACAAAATTAAACTATCTCTATAATTCTACTAATTTTTTTCTATAACTGTGAGCTTTCAAGTTTAATATTAGTCTGTGGAGACTTAAATTCATGGAAAAGAGGCCAGGGATTTAGGTCAGTGGTTCCTGCAAGCATAAGCATAAGGCTCCAAGTTTGATCCCCAGTACCACACACCACACTGCCAGGCATGGTGGCTCACACCTGTAATCTCAGCACTCGGGAGGCAGAGGCAGGAGGATTGCTGTGAATTTAAGGCGAATTTAGGATACATAGTGAGTTCAGGGCCAGCCTGAACTACAAAATGAGACCTTGTCTCAAAAAACTAAAAAAAATAAATCATGGAAAATAATCTGCTTATATATTTTTTCTTGTATATATCTACTTTATATTTTTATATTATCTACACACTCATAAGGTGATCATTCCTTTCTAGGACATGGGCTTAAGAGTATTCACCAATTCAAAAATTCAAAAGCCCATATTATGCTCACGTGTGGAGCATTTCGAAGCACATCCAGTGGCCTATGGAAGCTACAGAGGTAAAAACATCTCATCTAAAATCTTAAACCAAATAAGAAAATGTTGAAGGACAAAATGTGATTTAAAATAACAAAAAATGAAGAAGGACTTGTGATTCGGATAGCGTAACTTTCCGCTCCTGGTTCAACACAAGTCCGAAACGTCGAACCTCCTTCAGGTGAAACTCTGGAAAGAATCCGCCGCAGGCTGTGCAGAACACCGGAAGAGGGGGGCAGATGTGAAAAAGCCAAAGGAAGAATGAACTCCACAGGGCAGTGCCCGAGTCTTTAGAGAAAAATTTGCTCCTGATAAAAGGGGCTGTGGTGAAAAAGGCAGACAAAATTTCCAGGCATAGGATCTGTATAAACAGTAATCAGAATGTCCACATATCAGGACCACACTCTGCTCATCAAAAAAAAAAAAAAGATACTCCTTTAATACCTCAAAACACCAGCCATTACTTTATAGGAAACCATAGCACTCATCCATGGTGTGGGCTGGTTTTTACAGTACTCAGCATTTGTTTAGTCTTAGGTACACGGTCAGAGCACAGCAGAATATAACTTGAGTGCAAGGAAAAATCTAAGAATGCATTCAGTGAGCACCAGTTGTCCATGTGAAATGTACTAGCAAGATTATCATACATGTTTATTTATAAATTATATGGTATAAATTTATACTATAAAATGTATAGTAAACATATAAGAATTATGCAATGTGATCAAAATATGCGGTGAATGTTTAAATCTTTATATGTTTATTATAATAAAAAACACCCTGATATTAATCCCCTTCAAAGTAACCCCACACACACATATACACTTGAAATACACTTATCTTATTGTTCTTGGCACTTTCTGAAGCGGCTCTGGAAGTCCTTCATTACAAGCTTCCCTCACTGCTGAGTGCCACGCAGTGGATGACAGGCCTTCAAAAACACTAGGGAGGCCGGGCATGGTGGCTCACGCCTGTCATCCCAGCACTCGGGAGGCAGAGGCAGGAGGATTGCTGAGTTCGAAGCTTGCCTGGGCTACATAGTGAGCTCAGGGCCAGCCTGGACTACAAAGCGAGACCCTGTCTCAAAACAAAACAAAACAAAAAACACTAGGGAGTGTCTTTTCCCACCTTGTCTATAGAACTTAATACCATGCGGCTTGCGGTTTTCCTCCAAGTAAAGAATAAATGAAAGCATGAAAGGTAATTATTTGGAACCAATTCAGGGCATTGAGGCAGCCTAACAACCCAACTGAACACGCTCATCAAAGAAGACTCCCTAACTCTTCAGAAAGTGGCAAGAATGGTGGGAAAAGTATGTTGGAAAAGAGGGTTGTTAATTTGATATGGATTGATAGCAGTGTCTCTTCCTGTTACAAATTTTTTTTAATTTATAAATTCACTGCATTTTTTGACACCACAGAGATGCATATTTTCCTTAGAAAACCGCCAGTTAAATATTTACCAAGATGAGAGAACTTAACACAGGTTTTCTGACACAGTATGGAAGAAAGGGTCTTGTAAAATGTTTCTCAAACCCACTGACGTGACATCTCCATCACGGTTTTTCCTTGCTTCCACAGGTGAGGAACGCTACCTGCGAAACTTGGCCCCCCCCCCGCCGTAGTTCTCCCGCTTAGCACAGTGACAGGCTCACAGGCCCCCACAGAGTCCTGCTCCACAGACTGGCCACAGCGTCCTCCCTTCGCCTCCACAGTGTCCACCTGTGATTCTCTTCCCCCAGCTCTGCTAGTCCTCGTCCTTAAGAATTCAGCAAAAGCGTCACCTCCTCCCAGAAGCTGTCCTCATACCCAAGTGCCACCTTTGCTTCCTGTTCCACCATTCTGCCTGTTTCTTTGGTAGCATCTGTTATAGTCTCTCATAAGCACTATCTTTACATTAACTGTTCTTACTGTCTCTCCACAACAGGATCAGCTCCGTTTCGAACTGCAGAAGATGTAGCCTTTGCAATGGATCTGAGCGGTCCAGCACCTCCAAAAGAGACTGTGCGAAAGTACTTTCCTGAGACATGGATTTGGAACTTGGTGGTGGCAAAGTAAGTAACTTCCTTTATATTGAAGATTGAGTAAGATAGACACCCTTGAAGTTTTTAATTCCTAGGTGATCCTTCTTTTCTTTTATAGATTTATGATGTTTATATAATATATACATAGTGAAATAATTAGACTAGTGAAGGAAATTAACATGTCCGTCATCTACCTACACTGTGTGTGTTAAGATGACCTAGAATCTATTCTCTTAGCAAACTTCCAGCAATATTATTAACTGTAGTCCCATGCTACATATTAGATCCCTAGGTTTATTCATCCTATATAAATACCATTTCCTCCTGCACCATCACATGCTATTATTCTGTTTCATATACTCTGTTACTCTTCAGAGTCCATTACACTATTTTCCTTTCTGTGTCTGAGCACCTGTCTTCCTACAAGGGGATGATTTTAATTCTTTGGAATGTATACCCAAAAGAGAGACTTGTTTTTAATGAATCTCACATAAGTGTATACTAATTTACATCCTCTCCAACAGTGCCCAGAAGTTCCCTACCAACATTTTTAAATATCTCTTTTTAAAGTATCCTTTCTGACAGATGTGAGGTGACAAGTTCTGATGGTTTTCATCTGCCTTTCCCTGGTGCTCGGTGGTGTAACACTTGTTTTCAGATGAGATTTAATATAAATGCTATTATGAAGTTTCACTAATCTAACTGAATCAGAACTAATACATTTTGTAAAAATGTAATTCAAGGATTTCCAGAAAGAAAGCAAAAGGTGTAAAAATGACCAAGAACCATAGAGAACTTTGAGATCCTGTACTAGTCATCAGTCTGGGGCTAAGCATAGAATCAGTCAGGCCAAACACACACACAGGAGCAGTAGAAATAGTTATAAGCCTGCCCTCAGTGGAGCAGTATTTTATAGATAAGATCTTCAAGGCAATTAGACACTATACATTTATAAATAATTCAATCCCAATTACATGTCTACAAGAGATTCTGACATCATTTAGAATTGGAAACAGAATTGAAAGAAATCGCTTTATATTTTTTCTTTATCATCTTGATATCCGCTGCCTTGTTGATGCTTTTATAGAATCATCTGTAATAAGGTCACTTGTGAGTGCTCCTTTCCTAGGAAGAATTTAGTTAATGGCTTTCTTTCTGTCCCTCACGCTGCCACCCTCCCAGCTCATCCGGTGTGGCTGAAGTCGGAGTCATAGTCCCCGACACCATCACCGAGTGGAAGGCAGGGGCCTTCTGCCTGTCCGAAGACTCTGGACTTGGTATCTCCCCCACTGCCTCCCTCCAAGCCTTCCAGCCCGTGTTTGTGGAGCTCACGATGCCTTACTCCGTGGTCCGTGGGGAGGCCTTCACGCTCAAGGCCACTGTGCTGAACTACCTTCCCGACTGCATCCGGGTAAGGATCTCTCTTTCCTAAATTGAACACAGAGGAAAGTAAACTAACAATTACATTTCTTAGGAATTCTGAAAAATGCTGTCTACAAGGTGTGAGCAGCAGAAAACAACTACCAGAGAAATATTTATATGATAGACATAGATACATACAGATACTACTTGCTGATACCTCTAAATGCCGAATTGCAAAAGCACATTTCTAGTCCTTATCAGGTCCTTTTAAATTAGATACTTTGTGCAAAATCAAATTTCTGAGAAGGGACAGAGTCCTTGTATAGATGGTGTGTACAAGGCTCTAGGATCGCTCTCCAGCACTGCAAAAACAAAAGAAAGCAAGACTTCTAACACGGACAACAAATATCAGTGGTCTTTCTTTCAGGCCAGATTATCCCGGATTCCACCTTGACATTATTGAACTTGTCCTAGCTCATTCGTTATACTCTTCCTCATTTTAAAAAGTTGCTTGCAGCCGGGCATGGTGGCTCATGCCTATAATCCCAGCACTCGGGAGGCAGAGGCAGGAGGATTGCTGAGTTCGAGGCTTGCCTGGGCTACGTAATGAGCTCAGGGCCAGCCTGAACTACCAAGCGAGACCCTGTCTCAAAGAGGAAAACAAAAAAAGTTGCTTGCAAAGTCTCACCTCTGCTGAAACCGAACTACTTGTAGGTATCATACACTCTGCCGGGAGAGAAAAGGAAATGATCGGTCCCATCCGCAGGGCCAACAAAACAGAGCTCGCACAGGCCAGAGGCCGTCACTGCCTTGCCTCTGCTCTGTCCCACCCCGCCAGAACCAAGGTACACGCTGCGGTCTTAAGTGTCAGCTCCCCCACGATTTCTAGAAGTGCTTGATTTTTATTTATAAAAGCATAGCTCTTAGGCACCCTGCAATCGAACCATTTCCTCGAGATACTTTTTCTCGAACGCACTGCCCTCTGGTTCCCTTCTACTTCTAATCCCATTGCTTTCTGTGTCGTTTCAGGTCAACGTGCAGCTGGAAGATTCCCCCAAATTCCTAGCTGCACCCGTGAACAAGGAACAAGAGTCCTATTGTATCTGTGGGAATCAGCGGCAAACTGTGTCCTGGGCCGTAACCCCGAAGTCATTAGGTGAGAGACAGACCCCCGCAGGAGGCAGTTCCCTGCTGAGAAACTAAATATCTCTGTGCAGTCCTTGCATCCCGCGCTACTTCCCCTCAGACACAAACGTCCAGCACCCCTAGAGGGATCTCTTCACATTTTCCCCTCCACCTCCATTCTCAAGGTTTCTCTGCTTCCTGTTTTCATGAAACAAAATTTATAGAACATTGATCACTTTTGCATCTTAAGTTTCGAAGCAGGGAGGGAGGTAAATATGGTACTTACTTCTGCGGTGTTTTGTTTTTTTCAGGAAATGTGAATTTCACAGTGAGTGCAGAAGCACTGGAGTCTTCAGAGCTATGTGGAAATGAAAAGACTGTAGTCCCTACATATGGAAAGAAAGACACAATTATCAAGCCTCTGTTGGTGGAAGTAAGTGATCCTGCCCATCTGATAGGCTACAGAGTCACAAAGAAACATCAATAAAAACAGGGTTCTGGGCCAGAGATTTAGCTCAGTGGTTCTGGCATCTATCTAACAAGTGCAAGGTCCCTGGTTTTCCCTGGTAACCACATACAATACCAGGCATGGTGACCCATGCCCAACAACAATCAATTCCAGCACTCGGGAGCAGAGGCAGGAGGATTGCTGAGAGGCTTGCCTGGGCTACACAGTGAGCTCAGAGCCAGCCTGAACTACAAAGTGAGACCCTGTCTCAAAAAAAAAAAATCTACAGAACAGGGTTCTGGCTTTTTCTTACCTCGGAACTCTGTCTTTTAATTTACTTGTGGGTACATATTTATAGTCTACCATGTTTACCCTCTTTGTGGGGAGTTAGTACACACAATAAATTTTTTTTTTCCTTTTTGGAGACAGGGTCTCGCTTTGTAGCACACAATAAATCTTAATTCCTTTACCTTACCTTACCTCCCTCTCCCATCCCTTGATTGCCTTCCTTTTTTATCTTCATTTATTAACTTTTATTTAATAAGACCTAGTAGTCCGTAATAATATCCATAACAATATACATGTATTGATACTATGATGCTAATAGCATATTGATATTGTGCAATATTTTTCTTCTCTATCCCTATCTATCATCCCTGTCTCTATATCTCATGATTTGTTTTCCTTATTCTCTCTTCATGCTCTCACTGATCAACCTGTCTTGACAGTCCTTGTATTTATAGAGTTCATTTATACAGTCAAGTTGAAATCCTTCACTACTGAGAGATGTGTTGTTCTCTGATAAATCTAAATGTTCTGAGAGTCTGTCCATTCTCATCTCTAATTTTTCTTCTTTTACCAAAAGCCTGAAGGAATAGAGAAGGAAGCAACACTCAACTTTCTGCTTTGTCCATCAGGTAAGGGCGATCATTGTACTTAAATAACATTGGATAAACCCTGAATAATATATGGCCATCTAGTTCTCCCAACACCCACTGCTGAAGAAACTATCCCTTTCCCATTGTGTATTCTTGGCACTTTTGTTGACAATAACTTGACAGTACATATCTGAGCTAGATTTTCTATTGTGTTCTATTGACTTGTATCTATTTTATGTAAGCAACATGCCATTTCAATGACCATAGCTTTGTAACATAGTTTGAACTCAGATAGTGCAATGCCTCCAGTTTTGTTCTTTTTGTTCATGATGCTAGTTGGAATTTTGTTGTTGCTGATGATGTTTTGTTTTGTGGCTCCATCTACATTTTAGCATTATTTTTCATTTTCTATGAAAATGATCGTGGAATTTTTATAAAGATCATAATTCATATATAGAGTTATTTGGATAATATGAACATTTTAGCAATATTAACTTTGATAATCCATAAAGATAATTTTTTCCATTTATTTCTATCCTCTTTAATTTCTTTCATCAATGATTATGCTTTTCAGTGTTTGGCTCTTGGTTAAATTTAGTTTTTTTCTAAGCTACTGCAAATGGAATTTTTCTCCAGATTTCTTTGACAGTTTATTGTTAGTCTATGCTACAACTACTGATTTTAGTGACTCGATGTAGACCGGAACACTACTGTACTCAATAGTTCTAACAGGTTTTTAGTGGAGGCTTTAGAGTTTTCTGTACTGATTAGTTTACAGTGATACCGCCGCTTCATTCTTTCAGATTCAGGTGCTATTTCCTTTTCTTATCTGATTGCTCTGGCTACTACTTTCCAGTACTACATTATTTTTCTCTTCAATTTGCTGATGACATTTTTTACAAAAGTTTTAATATTAAATTTATGGAAAAGATGCAATTTGGAAAAACTCACGTTTCTCATTTTTATCTTCATATGTGTCACCAAGATTAAAATGGAAGTAATTATATGTCCATTGGTAGCAATTTTTATCTTCAGTGAGCCAAATACTGTTCCTCTTTATCTCCTCACCTCCATTTTATGGCTCTTTCATAAATATAATATCCTAAGAGCTAGTGGGAACTAATTGAAGAAAGAATACAACAGTTTTACAGGATGTAGGGCCTTTGGAGAAAATTTCCCTTTACTTGTGGAGACATTAGGTCTTTGTTGGTTTTATTGCTGTTGTTCTCTTAGACTATTGCTAAGTAGGAAGTTCAAGTGGGCCCAAAAATAGATCATCTTGTCACAAGCATCTTGTTTCAAGCACAGAATGACAGCAGTAGAATCACAACATCACACACTCCAGTTTTTGTCCTCTTTTAAAATGTAACTCTCATACAGGGGGAAATTATAATTGGAAATAAAATTCTAAACAACTCAGAATCCCAGTGCCCTTGTTCCAGGAAATTTTTTCAAAAATTGTTTTTTGGGGGCCAGAGATATAGCTCAGTGGTTCCGGTGCCTGCCTAGCAAACACAGAGTCCCTGGTTCAATCCCCAGTAACCAAATACAACAATACCATCATGGTGACTCACACCCATCAACAATCAGTACCACATACCACAGTGCCGACATGGTAGCCACGCCTGTAATCCCAGCCCTGGGAGGCAGAGGTAGGAGGGTTGCTGAGTTTGAGGCTTGCCTGGGCTACATAGCATGCTCAAGGACAGCCTGAAGTACAAAGTAAAACCTTGTCTCAAAAAAAAGTTGTTCTATTAAAAGAGGAATAAATTTTCAGAAGTAGTTACTACTTAAGGTATAATCTGGCTTTTGAGTTCCAAAAGACACACAGCAGGAAGAGTATTCTCCTGGCTGATTTGTTTCTTTCCCTAGGAAATGAAGTATCTGAAGAATTACCTCTGAAGCTGCCATCCAATGTAGTAGAAGAATCTGCCCGAGCCTCTGTCTCCATTTTGGGTGAGTGTCCAGCCCCTCATGGATAGGGGTGTTAACACCTTCTATCATATTTCCTTCCTGTAAGCATGTATTCAAAATATAAATGTAATTTTAACTTATTTTTTCCTTCTGTAGACTTTTTTTATTAATTCCAGTCAGACTTCTGTCTAGAAAATTTATCCTTCCTTAAAAAAAAAAAAAAGCTTATATTTTAGACCAGCTACTTATTCATTTCTTTTTTTTTTTTGAGAGAGAGGGTCTCGCTTTGTAGTTCAGGCTGGCCCTGAGCTCATTATGTAGCCCAGGCAAGCCGCGAACTCAGCAATCCTCCTGTCTCTGCCTCCTGAGTGCTGGGATTACAGGCGTGAGCCACCACGCCCCGCACTGCATGTGGTTACCAGGGATCGAACTCAGGACCTTGTGCTTGCGAGGCCCGTGCTGGAACCACTGAGCTAACCCTCCTTACTCATTTCTTTTTAATACTTTGGACAAGTGATAATCTCTGAACTTCATGACTTCCCATTCTGTCCATACTCCAGGAGACCTATTGGGCTCAGCCATGCAGAACATACAAAATCTCCTCCAGATGCCCTATGGCTGTGGAGAGCAGAACATGGTTCTCTTTGCTCCCAACATCTATGTTCTGGATTATCTAAACCAAACCCAGCAGCTAACTCCAGAGACCAAATCCAAGGCTCTCGGCTACCTCAGCACGGGTAAGTGACTGAGTGAGTTAAACTGAACTTGACAGTGTTCTTTAGTTAACTTCCTGACTAGTATCAAATATTCTCAATGCTGTTTTACATGACCTTATCTTACTATGTTATTATGATAATATTACAGTGGTCACTTTTATGGAAACTATCCACTGTCCAACTCCCAATAAAATTATCAAGACTCAGAACCTTCTAACACAGAAAAGAACAATTTAGAAAAAAGACAAAAAAGGGACTGAACCACTTGAGTAATTTTCTCTGTTCTCATTGTGGACTTTAATCTTTCTTGTTTCACTGACCTTCCATTCCAGGCTACCAGAGACAACTAAACTACAAGCACCATGATGGCTCCTATAGCACCTTTGGGGAGAGACATGGCAGGAGCCAGGGCAATACTTGGTAAGGAAAAGGCAGCTTTTTAAGCCTCCTGTGCCAGCTTTTTTACATATATTATCAATAATATACAGAGCAACCCTATCGGGATATGAATCACTAAACTCATGGTAAATTAGGCTACATAAATGCACAAGTATTAGTAAGGTAACATGAAGAAAAGCTGATGTTCAAATACATATGTGTTAGACTTGTTTCCAAAATTCATCCTTAATACTATACCAAGGCATTTTCTCTAAAACAGCTATTATAATTGAGCTTCTAAATGACATACTCAGACTATATCATATAAATTCCAGATAAATAGTGTTAATATCCACTTACACTGTGGAGTTTTTTTAGATCACACTTGATTCAAAACAAATTTACTTGCAGGAAAGAATTGAGAAGGCAACAGTGATATGAAATGTATTTTTTTAAATCCTCAAGGTAAAGCAAATTAGAAGTTATTGTGTATAAGAGCTACATATAAGGTTCAGTCATCTACAGAATGAAATCTCTAAAGAGAAGATACACTTAAAAGCCTTCCACAAATAACCAAGAGAAATAAATTAGAAGAAGTGCATAGACGTCCTGTAGTAAAGGGCAGTGAGTCAGCCAGGAAATAACGCACGTAGCACATGACCAAGGAGACCAGAGCTAAATGGAGCGAAGAGCTGTGAGTACACAAGAATCCCCAGTAGACATCAGAAGTGTCACGCAAAGCCCATCGGTGCACAGTGGCTATTTAAGCACTAGCATAAATATCATCACATCCTCCCTTCCCAGGCTCACAGCCTTTGTACTGAAGACTTTTGCCCAGGCTCGAAAATATATCTTCATCGATGAAGTGCACATCACGCAGGCCCTGGTCTGGCTTTCCCAGAAGCAAAAAGACAACGGTTGTTTCAGGAGCTCTGGGTCGCTGCTCAACAATGCCATAAAGGTGAGTCTCCCCGGGACTGGTTTTGATCTGCTTGTCACACTCTCGACAAACATGAAGAGAAGAAATGATAATGTAGAAATTCCCAACAGAAGGCATCAGAGGAAAGTAAACTCTGGTTACACCCCAGAAAGAGGAGGCGGAAGTTAGATTGGCCGATTCTTGGCCCGGCCGAGACAGATAAAATCTACAACACGTCACAACAGAAACACGATCAATGACTTTCTCACAGTCTCAGAAGCCGAGTTGCTCAGATCTCATCCTCTTGCGTATTCACAGGGAGGAGTAGAAGATGAAGTCACCCTCTCCGCTTATATCACCATTGCCCTGCTGGAGATCCCACTCCCGGTCATCGTAAGTAGTCACCTCTTCACCCCCAGAAAGGACGGTCCCAGCTCCTGTGAAACTGCTCGCCTGCTGTCTGAACACGAACCCCCCAGAAGTAAACCGTCAGCTCTCCTTTGCAACACCCGTGATCAGCAGAGAATGTGGTCAATCCACAAAAGACCGACCAGTGATGACTAGGTTTTCTCCCCTAACTTCTCTCCACCCCCAAAAAAAGCATCCTACAGATGTGGTCTCTATTCTTACCTTTTGAAAATGAGAGGGCCAGATGTAAATTCTATTTTCTCTATCCACAAGAGTGAGGAATGGGTGGGCGAATGCAGCTGAAAACCGTCTTTCCCGCCTTGGGACAGCACGTGCATTTCCTGGAAAGCCAGCACCCCTGTCAGCCCCCCTCTTGTTCCCTCGCAGCATCCTGTCGTCCGCAATGCCCTGTTTTGCCTGGACTCAGCCTGGAGGTCAGCGAAGGAAAGTGCCCACGGCAGCCACGTGTACACGAAGGCACTGCTGGCCTACGCATTTGCCCTGGCAGGGAACCAGGACAAGAGGCAAGAGATACTGAAGTCGCTGGAAGCCGAAAGTGTGAAGGAAAGTAAGAGCGCGTCCGGGGCCGGCCTCCTGTCCCACGTGTCCGTACTATGAGCTGCAACGCAGAGCTTCCCTGCTCCC